>JAQMYG010000033.1:25767720-25782980 GCA_030014215.1 Clariallabes teugelsi
CATTTTTGAACAGAAAGAGAGTTGTGGAATTTGGCCCTGATAACTTTTTTTGTTAATTGACAAACTTCACAGTCGGTACTTATGTGGACAACCATTTTGATTAAAGGCAGGCTAGAGATTAGATACATCTACTGTATGATAACACAATGAAATGAAACAGTTACCATTATTGCCTTTGAATGTGACCCTTCATTTTAATGGTTTAGGCAGAAATGAATTTGACACCTGTTTTAAGATTTAATAATCTTCACATAGTTCTTCCTGTTTGGCCCAAACTGTCTTGTGTTTACTTGCACTTCTAACTGTCATGTGCTCTGCTTCTGATGTCTGTTCTGTATTCACCTCCTCACTTTTTCTCTTCTTTATAACCTTCAAAAATCTACACTGGTTTTGAGCAGACCCCTTTGTGCCAACTGCTATCTTAGGTGAGACAATATTCCACTTCCTGTTTCTCCAGTACCTAGCTTTATGTCATGTGAGCTGTTACATGTGTTACATGATAGCTTTTAAGAGACACATCAGGATAATGGACAGTAAGCGAGCGAGAGAGAGATAGAGAGAGAGGGGAAAGGAATAGAGAGATTTATTTTTGTTACTGATGATGGCTTCCTCACATCCATACCTGCCTGCTTTCCTCTTTTCTGTGAGGCGAGGGTCTTTTTTGTCCCCGAGCTCAGGTTGGCTTCACCCCATCCCATCCGCATTCCGTGTCGTGCGTGTGACGTCACGTATGTCTATGACCTCTCATGTGCATGGACAGATAATGTGGACTGGATGAGGGGGGGTGACAGTGTGGTGCAGTAAACGAATGAACAAACGCATAAAGAAAACAACAGCCCACGGCCATCTAGACATCTCTTAACGACAGAGCCCAGATAGGACAGCGTGAAGATCTTATGCATCTCAATAGCTTTTATACAAAATATACTATATAAATTATATGTTACAAGATCAAAAAAAAATAAAAAGATGTTAATTGATGTTCAGCTTAACGTTCATAATGTGTCATCAAATCAGACATTTGGCACAAATCCACTATGCTAGAAGAGGACTTTGATAAACAGTGTAGCACTATACTTTTTAATCATCAATTTGGCCAAGAAGTTTTTATTTCATCATAAGGCAACACTTAATTGTTGTAACTGTATTTTAATAGTAGCTCAACCCAGCTAGCATTATAGAATAGGCTCCTTCTTATGGACAAGAGTCAAAATATTGTCTAGGTGCTCTTGTTTCAACTATCTTGTTGCTTATACCCTGTTTCCTTTCTCTTCTCCTTTTTTTCTTCACATTTAACCTCTTATGTATCCTCTTAAAAAGTGCCAATTAATGGTAAGTTGCCAGTCGGCCCTGTGTTTTTGGGGGTGGAGATGTATGTGGGTCATGCCGAAGGGACCTTCTCCCCCAAACTGTGTTGCCTCGCATGGCCTTGCGTAGCATCTCGCCCTCCCCTGTCCACCTGTGCAGCCATTAGTTAGCATGGCCGTCACCCGTGGGCGTCCTCTTCATGCATACGTGGACGATGTGACATCCCCCCCCTCCCACCTGCACCCTATTATTCTACTCTTTGGTTTCACTCCCACACCCCAGTCACTCTGTTGTGAAGGTGTCTCATCTGACATTGACATTGTCATTGTAACTGCTAAGGTCACCCTCTTTTATTACCACAGACATTCGTCATTTTCACCATCTGTGCAGCCATTTTGCCACTGATCTAACTCTGCATAGCAGGCTTGTCTAGAGAACTGAGCTGTCAGGTAGCATATTAGAACAGGATTTTACTCTAACACTGTGACAAACTATTTAAAATAACCAGACAGGTAATCTAGCCAACATTTTACTTTCAAGTCTGCTCTATTCCTATGTTGTATTATTAGCCCTACACATACAGTACTGTGTAAAAGTCTTAGTAATAGACCACTTTTCACAATAAAAAAACTAATAATTCACACCAGAGGCCAAAATAAATCAGTCGCATTACAAAGTCATTCTTGAAATGACTGCGAGATGGCGCAAAGGGACAGTTTTGCATAACATCTGCAATTGCCTTTTTTTTACTCAAAGTAGAGGTTAATTCATAAAAAGTCAAAACAATATATTGTATTAGGATTTCCAAGATGGAGGACAATCCTAGCAACTTTTCTTTTTAACAGAAGTAGTGTACATTAGAGAGATGCTGCATTCATAACTGCAAAGTTTGCACACACCAAATTTCTACTCAGTTAACCTCTCTTAGTCAGTTTCGACATGTAGAAATGTTTCACTTTGTTATTTTTAAAGCATCTTTCTTTGTTTTTTTATTATTATTATTATTATTTCTTTACATGCACCTAAGATTTTGCACAGTACTGTACTTACTGTGATACTAATGCTCATTTCCTCATGTTTATCTCATGTTGTAACTGGATCGTAAAATCCTGTATTCATCCATTTCTTTGATGAGTTGTTAGAATTTTGTGAAGAAATGTGCATGTTACTTCAGGCCTGACCCCCCACCCTTTATCTGATTTACTTGCAGATGAGAACCATACGATGACCAGCGAGACCAGCAGCCTGGTCCAGTCCCACACTCACTCCTTTAAGAAAAGAGAAGCAGTGGATGTGCCCTACCAGACGGGGCAGCTCCACCCGGCCATCCGTGTGGCAGATCTGCTTCAGCACATCACCCAGATGAAATGTGCTGAAGGCTACGGCTTCAAGGAGGAGTATGAGGTGAGATTCTGCCTTTATCTTTTATTCTTCCTTACTTCATTCAGCCTAGTTTAATCTATTCCTACACCCTCCCTTTTTTTTTTGGTCCCTTTTCCTTCATATCCTGTATCTCCTGTTTGGGTGTTGTGCATGGAGTGCATACGTGTGTTTTCTATCTCTCTAATGGACTTTTCATGAGCTCTTAATATGCAAAAAGCACAAATTTATGTCCTTGCACTTAGTGCTTGTGTCATCGCTTCACTCCCCCAGCTCTATGTTCATGCTTCTGCAGTTTGTTGACTTCATGCCACCTCTTTAAGGCCCAAAGACAGGAATCTGTTTAACTACCCAGCAACCCCTAAATTATCTTGGTGGAAAAATCAGCTCGTAATCTGAAAGTCCCCTGTTCACGCTTGCTGGCAGACACACTTGGGGGCTTCAGCGTCTGAGACTGTTTGTTAACGGCTAAGACAGCTGAGTGATATCAGCGGTGCCAGGCGCACGAGCTTGAGCCCACAGACTCTCCTCGTTAAACAAACGGCTCTTTCAACACAAACTCTCATCATCCACCGTCTCAACTGTTTGTATGTCTGCATGCACTTTCTGTCCGTTTCATCTTTCTATATCAAACGAGAAAAGATTCACCTTTATTGTAGTTCTCACCAACCCACATTTCATGCTCTTCTGCACCACCTGCCACTTCATTGTTAAATAAGACCAGAATGAAATACATTTTTCAACTTAAATACCCAGTTCAGCCCTCATTCCAGGCTACCCTGAGGGCTCAATTCATTATGGATAAAGTTTTTTTTTTTTTTTTTTTTTTTTAGTGCAGAGGTAGCTCAGGAGCTATGCTATGCTGCTAAAAAAATAAAGTCTGTAAAATAATTGATGCATTCACCTCTCACTTTTCTTCCTTCTTGGTATAAATGTTTTCTTTTTATCCTCCATTTTGAATGCCCATTAAGCTGGAGAACTACAAAAGTCATTGTAGTGTGCTTTCAATTGCTGTCTTTACTCACCTGTCTTAGATTAATAAACGTTAGAGCTGATGAGGTCTAAAACTGAGCACTAAACTCTTAACTTATCTTTTCCCTGATCCATGCTTCTTGTTTTTCCATACATTAACATTGGGAAGCTAAATGAGGTAAGCAGACATTTTTGGATGTGATTATAAGTTGTTACAACTGCTTGCTAGTTGCACTATGACTTGCCAGAAGCTGCCAGCTTAATACTGTACAGTAGCTTGTCATTTAGGTCCTATATTGTGGCTGTAGAGGATGTGTGCCAATTCACTATTTACACACAGTACATGCAGTATAGCAACCAAATTGTTCAAACTTTTTTTTTTTTCCAATTATAGTTTAAGTAAGATACAGTTGTATTGCTATAATTTAGACAAACAGCCTTGCTTATGGACCTTTGTGTCATTTATGCCAATGCTTTCCATGCCAGTTTGTTTTTGGACACCATGTCATGCTTTGATATGAGGATTCACTGCAGCATACATGCTAACAACTGTACATGCAAGCCACCATGCCATACCAGCATGCAGGAGGCCGCGAATGTCCTCTTTCGCAGAGTGTCACTTGTGAATCTGGCATTAAATTTGATCATCCAGCCACAAACCTGATTATATGATATCACCACTGGCATTTTTTTCAGGTTCACAAATGTTTAGCATTGATATTAATTTGAATTCAAACAGCATAATAGTTTGCAACATAAATTAATCAAGTTTGCTTCTTAACATTAAAGTAGCTAACTGAATCACCAACATGCTGTCTAGTAATATATTAAGAATTATATTGTGTAGGTAAATCCAGCAGCCAAAGTGCATTATTCTTCTTGAGTTATTACTTCATCCTGGTCAGCTTCATAATGGATTGTATATGAAATACTGTACATTCTGAATGAGACATTTTGACTATGCACACACACTTTTACACACTCCTTCACACCCAGACCCAGATGTCATATGATCAACTTTGGGCTTAGCTAATAAAATTAAACTTAAGCTATGCCTTGTTTACTTGGGGCGACTATCATTGAGCAAAATCTGGATGTGCACTGATGATCAAACATGATTTTGGTAGGACATGTTACAGGATCAGTGTTTGTGTTCAGCTCATTTTCCATAACAAATGCATCGTCAAATGTTTAGTTTACCTTACATTTCATTTTATGAAATTCTTACCATTTTTTTCAGTGTATTTGTAGTAAATATTTATGTTAGCCATATTTTACATTAGAACATTCACACAAGAACTTGGCAAACCTGGAAAATCTTGGCACCTTTAGTAGTGTGTAGCTAGCTAACACGAGCTCAACTTACTACTTAGCTCTGCGGGCCAGTTAGCTATAAATACAAATTCTGCATTCACATTATTGCCAAACCAACAAGTGACTATTCATTATCCTTGTACATGTGCAACACAGAACAGTGATTTTAGCATTGCTAGCCAGTCCTTGTAATACAGGATTGTCCTGTAATCATCAATATAATGTTCGTTACTTTTATTATACCTTGAATCACTGAATAAGGTGTCATCTTTTAATTTAGTTTATTTATATTATTAATAAGAAAGTTGATAGTTAAAGAAGGTGGCAAGCATAGCAAAAGAATTAATTATGACGTAGTGAAGCGACCAATCCAAATGATTAGCTTAAAACATTCCTGTGGTCAATCATAGAGTGTGAATGATCCGATGTTTGGAAGGTTATCTGACATGTGGCCTCGCACCTTCAGGGTCAAGGGTTTGATTGCCACGTCAAGTTTGTGTGTGTGGAATCTGCATGTTTTCCTGTGTGTGGTAGGCATTTTACCAAGAGCAGTTATGACTTCTAGTCCATCCCGCCCATTTTATCCACACCAAATCCAGCAGCTGGGAATCAAACCCAGGCCACCCTGCCACTGAGCCACCAATGCCCACATCCTATAGCTCATGAAAAAAATCCAATATCTTAAAATATTAAAATATTCCTTAACATCAATTAATTAAAATAAAAAAAAGAATTTGTTTATTTATGCACTCAATCCTTGCAAGAATTACTACGGCATGGAGGTGTTCAGCCCTGTGGCACTTCCAGGAGATTATTTAAGATCAGGTAGCTTTGATAGGCGCCTTCAGGCCATCTGTATTGTTGGGTCGAGTGTTGATCTTACGTTTGACAATACCCCATAGATTCTCTATTGGGTTCAGGTCAGGTGCACACACACACACACACACACACACACACACACACACACACACACACACAACAACAACAACAAAGAGGTGTTGATCCAGGAACATGTCCTACTTATGAATTCACTTTCACCTACCAGGGATGTTTTCTTTCATCAGCACTTGTGATGCATTTTTATTGTCATTTTATTTCGTTGTTTGCATTGACTTGATACCTTCTGAAATCTCCAAAGACTTTGTGTTTTGCCGAAGGTACAGGTGCAGATTACAATGCTTTGTCTGAAACAGGTGACTGATTTTTAATAACCACCCCCTCCCTAATCCTCCTAGGCAGTGAGACAAAACACACAAAGTTGCGAGACACAACAAGGGTGCTTGTCATATGTGAGCAAGAAACGGAGTATTATTATCTATTGAAAAGTTGCTCTGAGGCATGGCAGTGATGAATCTGTAATTATTGTTTGTGCTTGGAGTTTGATGTGGTCCCTTGATGCAGCCATCTGATTCTTTCCTGAAGTAATCTAGTGTGAAGAATCACCTGAGTTTGACTTCTTGAACACGCACACAACCGTACACAATGTTTGGCTCATTATTTTTAGCCCACCAATTACGGGTTAGCTTATTCACTGATATTATAAGGCCTAACCAATAGTATTCAGAGGCCTGGAGGGACAGCTGCAGCCTGGAGCTTCCTCTCAGCCATTTTACTTTTTATTCTATCTCCATCTGCTGCAAGCTGCACAGGGTCTTAATGATTCTGCTCCATAGATTTATACTTACAATCGTTTTTTTTTCTCTCCTTTTTTTCACATAGCAAAGTCTGGAATTCATTATTTTCTAACAATTTCAGTCAAGCAATACTAAGTTTATACTCCATTTTGCTCTGAATGTTTTCTATTCAAATGTAGGATTTGTTATGTGTGGCGTACAAAGCATCGTGCTAACATAAAAAAAAATAGTATTTCACTATTTGTTTGACAGGATTTGTACTTTATAAACAGTCTTTAAGGCGTCTGCTTATACAGTTTTGAATATATGAATATCTCAGCTGGCTTTTTTTTTTCCAGCTGACATGGCACAGTCAAAAGTTCGACACGTGTCTGAACTAGTTCGTCTGTGCTCTCATTATTCTCCCCTACTGCGGTCCCACTGTTGGACTCTGCATCTCATTACTGCCTGCCAAACACACCAAGCATCTAAAGGTGTTCGTCATTCTCCCTCCCTCTACAGGCTCGGAGACGCCATGGCTCGCTGTCACTCACCCGACATGAAAGGACAGCTGTCTCCAAAGACGCAAAGCTGCGATGAATAACAAACCAGCATCGCTTTTTGAAAATTTAAACTGAGCCTGGGTAGAAACAGAGCGAGGGAGAGAGACAATAAAGCAAAAAAAACAGGAGAGAGAAGCCAAGTCTTCACATTGTTGTCAATATGTATTAACCCACCTTCAGTGCATGTGTTGGAAAGGAAAGCAGTCTGCATTAAATATGCCTGGCCTTCAAAGTGTCCCTTGCTGGAATGTTCAGACCGCCACTGACCTATCTCAAAGCCCTGCCTGGTCAGCAGAAAGGTCATGTAATAAACGCTGTTCTTTTAATCCAGTAGGAAGGTGTGACTGAGCCTGTTTGCATATTAAGAGCTCATTTCTGAACCCTGCAAACTGTCATAGAGAAGAATTTTTCTCATTATTAAATGATCTATGCATTTGAAATCCCAGGAAAAGCTTAGCTACATTTGCCATTTAGAATCTGTATACAGATTCTCCTAGCAAACGATTTACTTTAGCTCAAGTCAAGCCCAAGCCGTTTAAATGTTATATGTTCACATGTAAAGAAATAAATAAATACATTTTGACTGCACCCATTCAGCAGGAGACAGGGCTGCAGCACGCCTCTCATCCCCAGGTGCTCCCTCCTGCCTTCTGCTTTCTCTGCGGGGAACTTCAGTAGAAAGCGGGAGTCGTCACTCTGCCGGTGTCATTAACCACACCGAGGCTGATCAAGGCACTTTGTTCTTCAGACAAATCCAGTGTCATCATCGCATTCATAGCCAAAGGATGTTCGGCTTCCCTAACAGAAAGAGCAGTAGTCACTTGCAATCACCAGCAATCATATCAATTGTCTGTGCGTCCGTTTGTGGATAATAATGCATCATTATGCTCTATTTATACCTCAGAGCTGCACTTTATCCAGAGGGAAGCAGGCAGCTGGCAGCATTAAGAAGCGACTACGAGCAGACGAGTCTGCGAGCATGAGCACTCCGACACACACCCACCCTCACACCCCCCCGCTAACAAACTAGATCTGCTTTTGAAGTTTGTCTTCATAATTAGCTTTAATTGTGTGACTGAGTAGTTTTGAATGGGCAGATTCCCCACACTGCATTAATATTTCATCAGCAGTGTACTGTTCGGAAGAGTGTCGGCTTTAGCTCCATCGCTGACTGCGTTTCTTAATTTCTACCATTCGAGGCCTTTAGCAGTTTCAGAGACCCAGGCGGCGAGGTCATTTTTGTCTCAGCTACAAACTCTGAGCCGAAGCACCTCTAATAGCCCTTAGTTCTGACACTATTCCTGGGGTTCCTTGCTCCTGTCCCTTGATGTGAAATAATGATGTGAATCTAGTTAGCGCAACTGTCTTCTTTTCCACTGATTCTGTTTGAAGTCCAACTCAGCCATCATTTAAGATAGTAACCTTTGACCTTTTTTTGTGCCTTCTGTGCTCTTGCTTCTTAGCATTTGTCTCTGACTGTTTTGATTTCTCTCAACAGAGTTTCTTCGAAGGGCAGGCTGCTCCCTGGGACTCTGCCAAGAAAGATGAGAACAGGATGAAGAACCGTTACGGAAACATCATTGCATGTATGTAACGATAATAATCTTAATTTGGTCTCACTAACAATGCTTCTGTGTGATACAGAGCATAGCACACAGAGCTTCCTGTTATGTGTAATTACTCTTTTGAATGCAATCCCTCCCTTTTGCTTTATATTGGAGTTTCTCTTTCAAACTGATGTATACATACGCCTGTTCATACACATACGCACCCATATAAAAGTGGAAGAATTGTCAGGATGTTGTTTGAGATGGGATCTTTGTGCAACAGTCTATATATATTTTTTTTTTCTTTTTTTTTCCCTTTACTGGAGTTCTTCATCAGTCACCTTTCCCACATCTACTGCACTCATTATAAACCGTTTCTCCCTCTGAGAGGAAACAGTTCGCTCAGTTTGGCTACACACACTTCCTGTTCCTGGCTAATGAGGCACCAGCCAATCCCAGGCGAGCCTGAGCCCTAGGCCATGTTAGACCTGATAGAGAGAACATTCCCAAAGGACTGGTAGAATTGCATAGTGGAAATCCTTCACAACAACTTAGTATCTCCTGTACAAATAGAAATCTGGCAGAGTGACAGATGATCATTTCACAGTGATAAGTTATGCATTACTATCTGCTGATTTAAAGAGGAAATATCACTGCAAGTACTGTATTGAACGATTTCATAACATTCAATAAAAAAAAAACATGAAATCGTATTAAATCTTATGAAATTCGTATTAGGCCCTTTAGGGTTAATGTAACATTTTCAGTATTATATAGATATAGATATAAATACACACACTAACCTCCTGCTTTAATCTATTTCAAGCTCATATCCAACATTAATAAGTAGTAATTTTCCACATTGTTGCCTTCTCTTCTTTTTTTCCCCTAGATGACCACTCCCGTGTTCGACTTCAGGCTATAGAAGGGGAGCAGAGCTCAGATTATATTAATGCAAATTACATTGATGTAAGTATGAACACTTGCCAAGGCTTTACACACTGAGGTCAATATGTATGGTCATTGTGTTTGTGTGTAGATGTGATTTCCTACAGTCTAATGGATGTGGTTAAGGATTACATCCTCACCCTTTTCGTACTCCTCCCATTACTCAAATGAAAACATTATTGCAGTTTTGCAATTACATTATTGCAGCTAGTAATCTTGTCCAGAAACTTTACCTTCGTAACATTTCACCCAATTTGAGTCATGCAAACGCGCTAAGGTATGAGCATTAGAGATGGGAATCACCAGTCACCACCTGATACCATATCACCACGATAGGTAGGAGCCGATTTCATTAACATTGCGATTCTGTAAGTATCACAGATTTCATACTGTAAATATACTGTACCAATTCGATATAAATTTTAAGACCTTGTTCCTTAAAAAAAAAGTTGTCATAGACTATAAAGTTTTATACTTTAGCTTTATTCAACAGCTTCACAACTAAATCGAACATGAATAATTAAATGTTGTTCAGTCCTTAATATTAGTTTGCTCTTTTAAAAAACCATGGGTCATCCTGCCATAATTATTACCTCTATAGAAAATTTGCAAATAATGAATAGTTTAGTGTGTAATGTATCGCCTGTAGGATTATAAGGAAATGGTGATGTTATACCGCTTCAAATGCCTCCAAAGTCTTGCACGTATTTTGAGCAGTGGTGAGCACGCTGTCGCACACAGTTTCTAACGTAGTTACATGCAGCTTCTAACGTTCTGATGTTTTGCTGCTAAGTAGCCTTCGCTCAGTTTGGAGACAGGTGTACGCATGTGGGTTTTGTTAATGGGGTAGTGGGTAATTTTTGAAAACGTTCTATTCCACCACTCAGAATCTTGTGCACTCGGCACAAAATTGGTTATATACAAGGTGACTGGTCATGGCTGATCAAGCTGAAAAACAGGTAATTCCGGTCACTGGCTGATAATCTCTATTATAAATAAAAATTTTAAAAAGTCATTTAAAAATCGATTATGGAATCAATGTGGTGATAAATGAATCGCCACA
The DNA here is from genome assembly GCA_030014215.1 of Clariallabes teugelsi. Lineage (NCBI taxonomy): Eukaryota > Metazoa > Chordata > Actinopteri > Siluriformes > Clariidae > Clariallabes > Clariallabes teugelsi. The sequence continues at coordinate 25,778,429 of JAQMYG010000033.1, forward strand.
CACACACACAAAAAAAAAGATCACGATGCATAACTGAATCAAAATTTTCCCCCATTTTTAATGACTGTGTTGCAAAAAAAAGACAGGCTTTAAAGTTTGCACATTAGATGCCTTCTCGTATACTTGCATCCCTGCTATTACCCTGTGTGTCCCCCTGTGTATAAATATTAGAGACATATAAAGGCATTTGTGTACAGAATTGTCTGTAATTTTAGCAATGAGTAGTTTATTTCAACATGGAATATATTTATTCTATCTCCTCCAACAATACTTTTTATTCTCTTTCAACCTTTTACAGACACTCAGGGTTATTGTACTTGACCAATGCATTCCGCCCCAAATACCCAAAACCATTTCCTTACTACCAGTAGTACCTTCTGTCAAAGTGTTGTCTTTAAGACATCTGACATGTGCCAGCATAAGTAACAGAGCATCAAATCAGTTGTCAACTATCTCAGATACAGTCATGGTTTTAGCTTTTAAAAACAAATGATGGCTTAACATGACCGAGCAGCCCTGTATATCTTTTTTTCTCTGCTACAGTATAAAGAACCTCTGTCATGTATTTGCTCCCATCAAACAAACACTGCCTAATGAAGATGGTTGCATGTGGAGTGGAGTAGTCCATTGTCCTTGCTCTTTCCATTGGGCTTTGTTTGAAAATAATTTCACTGACAGAGCAAAGTGATTACACTTCAAAGGAAGTTGTTTTGAATAATGGAGGCACGCTGTAGTCCTGACGGTTGCTCCGGGCTGCTCTCAGTGTCCGGTCTCATTGGAGGAGCCCACCGATCTGGATTGACTTTGAATGTTTACTGAACTGTTGTCGATCACTAGCGCTTGTTGTCATGGGAGTCAAAGGATAAAAAGAATAATCATTGCCACCTGCCCGTGCTTGTCTGTTGGTGTGTCTAGTTATCTCCCCATCGGATACCATGCGCTGAAAAATTTCTTTCAAATGTTTACACTTCCAGCTAGAACTGTGGACAAAGTAAATGTTATTTTCACCTCCTGTCAGCCACCCACTCCGGATCAACGTGCCCTACCAGGCCCTACACATACTGATCGCCTCCTCTCCTCCTACTCTCTTTTCCATCTCTATTTCCCCTCTTTGGCATGCCTATTCACTTGTCATTAGGACACTTTACGCTTGCCTTCAAACAGATCCGGGGATGCTCGAAGCAGATGGAACAAGCTCTTCACACGCTGAATTATTTACCTGGCCAGCTTTTAGCGCATGCCGCGATACGGTCAAGACACTTAGCATCTCAAAGGACGATTAGTGAAAGCATGTCTCGTTGTCAGACACCATTATTATACTGTGCATGCTCAAAGGAGCGATATGTGAAGGAGGTTTAATCTTGCGTGTGTGCTCTATTCCGGCTCTTAAAAGTGATTTATTCATGCTCCGCAGCATTTATCGCGCCGTTTTAACCACGTTAACAATGTGCAGTTTTGTTTAGTGCATAAAACAGAGCAGTATTGACTTGCAGTATTGACAATATTGAACATGTAAACTGATAGACATCTGCATCACCTGTCACCTGAATCAATTCACATACAATAAGCACAAGTCTTGTTCCTCTATTTCAGATTCAAGGCATGCTACAGTACTCTAGAGTGAGCAGTTTAGTCATTTTAATTGATTCTTTTAATGCTTATCAATACTGTATAGAAGAGACTTTGCAAAATCATAGCCTTTGACAACCATTTGAAAGCGTTTATTACATTAAAACGTGTTGGGCACTGAAGCACCAAAATGGGCAGCTTGTGATTGAACCCCTAACCTTATGATCTCTAATCCAACGCCTTAATCACTTAGCCCCCACTTCTGCCTCAGGCCCACGCCTGCCGATTCAGGGACAAGGGTTCATTTGATATTCAGGAGGAGGAGGAGGTCAGCCTGTCTTATGGGTACCAACTGTGGTCAGGGGCAGCTGAGTGGTTAAGGCATTGGCCTACGGTTCGGAAGGTCCCAGGTTCAAATCCCACAACCACCAAGTTGGGCCCTTGAGCAAGGCCCTTAACCCTCAGATGTATAACGAGATAAAAAATGTAAAAAAAAAAATGTAAGTTGCTCTGGATAAGGGCGTCTGCCCAATGACTAAATGTAAACTTAGGAATAGTACCATTAGCTATCTTATCATAAGAAGCCCTCGACATTCGTATCATGGAATGATTAAAGTTTCTGATATACATGTTTCTGTTCTAAAGATCTATTTTTACTGGCTATCCATAGTAACAATTAAACCAATTTAATAGTGGCTATCCAGACCTTCTGTTCTTCCTTGTTAGTCAGATACCATAATATCAAAATACATTATAGAACATGTATTACAAGACATTAAAACGGCAGTCAAAAGTTTTTAAACTTAATGTATTTACCGTATGCATTGTTTAAAGTCAGTAAATTGGTTCACGTTAAATAATTTAAAATTAGGCCATACAGTTATGTTTAAAAGTTACAGTAGTAGCCCTCTTTTAATTCTTTGTCAAAATCATCTGATCGTAACGAGTCTCAGTATTAGGCAGATACAACTGTTATAACTGGATTTCTTTTATGACATTATCAGTCTCTCACGTCATTGAGGAGAAATTCAGTTCATTGAGGTTTTGGGGCATTCGCTTATGTACAGCTCTCTTAAGGTCCAACTACAGCATTTCCATTTGGTTGAGGTCTGGACTTTGACTTTGACTTCCTAAACTTTGATTCTTTTATTTTTCAGCCATTCTAATATAGATTTACTGATGTGCTCCGGATCATTGTCCCATTGCATGTCCCAATTTTGACCAAGCCGTAACTATCGGACAGATGGCTTCACATTTGCCTCTATAATATTCTAGTAAACAGAAGAGTCAGTTTTGGTCACTGGACAATCAATTATAAATGTTAAAATTAAGTTTTTAAAAAAAATCAATTTTGGAGTGGCAATACATGAATCGCCGCAAGAAAGAATCGCGGTTCATAACTTAATCGATTTCCCTCCCGCCATCTCTAGTATTTGGTGTGACAGTGCTTTTAAGGACCCCTTAGTGTCGGGTACAGTTTGTGCAGTTTTATAAAGAAAGTTTTACTGAGCATTCTTCAGAACCAGCCACAGTTTCCTCTGAGAACATTCACTGTTGCATGCAAAATTCAAGAGCTTCCATTTGCTTATATAATGTGCTGCTTTCTTTTGTGGCATACAAATATTTTTTCTGTAACTTTTACTTTTGTGGTGGAATACTGATGTTAAAAATGTTAAATGTTTTTTGTACCGACTCATCAATAAAGTCATAGAATATTGAACAATCCATAGAAAAATTTCACTAAAAGCACAGGATGCCTAAGACTTTTGCAAAGTACTGTACTATAGGTGAAAGTGAAAAAAAATGTCTGTCTGAAATTCTTTTATTTTAAAACTGCAAAGCAAATCTAGGTTTAGTAACTTATAGTCTTACAGTAACTGCTTCATCAAACAAGAGCACATGACTTAAAAAAAATAGAATAGGACAAGATTTGATTAAAGGAAAGCTGAGTAAGAAGAAAATTCAAAGTGGATAAAGTCCTTCATTTTAAAGATTTGGGTATTTGGTTTGGTGACATGGTGGCTTAGTACTAACACCTCTGGACCTGGTGATTTAATTCTGACGTCTGTTCTGTGTGTGAGGATTTTGCAATGTCAACCCCATGCATGGTGGGTCTCCTCCAGGGACAATAGTTTCCTACCAAGGTCTAAAGACATACCGTTTAGGCTAATTAATGTTTCCAAATTGCCCAAAGTAGATGATTGTGTGTGTGTGTGTGTGTGTGTGTGTGTGTGTGTGTGCCGTGAAATGGGGTGCATATCCAGAGTGTATCCTGCATTGTGTCCTGAGCTCCATGGGACAGGCTCCAGACCTCCCGTGACCCCAAACAGGATAAGCTGCATAGATAATGGATGAATGGCTACTTATTGCTCATTTAAGAAAATGTGTCTATAGTAAAATGTCAAAACCTTGCATGGTAGTTAACTGTAAGTTTTTTAAGCCGTTCCGTATTTATTAAATACGCACTCATCCATTGTAATCTGCTTGATATACATGGTTTATGGCAGCATGCACGAAGCTAAAGAAGTCATTAAAAAACAGGGAATACTGATAATGAACAAAGGGGTGTCTCCTGTACTCTGGCAGGCACTTTATTCCAGCTCCAAACTTTAAATACAGACAAACTGCATTAAATACGACGCTGATAAGAGTGTAAGATAATAGGATGACGACAACAATGAAAGCTGTGAACAAGTTGGAACTCAGCCTTTCGCCCTTAACGTTTAGTTTCTGCACACTGAGCCCTTGCTGGAACACACCACGCTCAACAAATGAAATGAGAGGATTAGCTTAATCCCGCAGAGATTGAACCTATCCCATAATATATTTCCACAATCTATATCAAAACCATTACAGAAGTAGTAAACAGTGGTGTGGAACAGTCGTGTGTGTGTGGGTGTGTGTGTGTGTGTGTGTGTGTGTGTGTGTGTGTGTGTGTGTGTGTGTGAGAGAGACAAAAAAATGCTAAATAATTAAATAAAAA
>JAQMYG010000033.1:25785124-25802893 GCA_030014215.1 Clariallabes teugelsi
TCTTTACAGAGCAGAAGTAGCAGACACATCTCAATATCAACTGTTCAAAGGAGATTAATGCATTTTTTGGACGCCTTTTCAGGAACGATCATGGAGTTAGAAAGTGACTCCAAACTTTTGAATGGTAGTATATATATATATATTTCTATGTCTTTCTCTTTCTCTCAAAGCTGATATGGCATAAAACACAACTTTTCATATTACTGAAAACGCGCCTACAGTACCTTCCTGTCCTGAAAAATGTAACATTGAAGCTTTACATTAGACGGTTACGAAGTGCTGACACTGGAGACTCCCTTTATAAAAGTTTAAACAAAATGTTCCCTCACAGAAAACTTACTCATATCAACAAATAAACTTCAAATTCCTGGCCTAAAAAGACACAGTATCAAATTATTGGGCTGCATCAGGCACAGAAAACAACAAAGAAAATTGGAAATTACTGGAACTGAATTAAGAAGCCATCAAAATATTTTTCAAAACCTGTATGGATCGTGCTGAACCGTCAACTTTGTGGAACAAATGTGGTCGGAAAAAAATGATTGGAGATCACTTAGACACTTGGTGCATGGTAAAAAACTGATAGTGGAAAATCTGATCTATGTTTAATAGTGAAAGTAAGTGTGATGAGCACTTGGGGATAAACAGCTTTGTGGCCATAAGAAAACCACTTGTTAGACTAATCAGATAAAAAGGAAAACCTGGAAAAAATTGCTAGAAAGTATAAAGATTGGACTTTGGAACAAAGGAAAAGGTCTGTAGAGTCCTGATGGATGCTACTCCAAAGTGATGGGCATGTCAGGGTAGGAAGGAAAGCGCAGCATGTGATGCTCCATCATACATAGTCAGACACACATCACTTTACAAGGCTCTGAAGGCAGTGTTGTGATCTGGGGTTGCTTCAGTCGGTCAACTCTAGACTCAGCAACATCATGTGACAACAACATGAAGACAGCTGATGACCTGAATGTACTGAATGACCGGGTCATCCTCTCTATGGAGTTTTTTTTCCTGATGGTACTGTACAAGCATATTCCAGGAATCGAATTGTGAAAGTTTGGTTCTGGGAGCATGAAGAATCATTTTCACTGTCCGAGATTATCCTTTTTTTACTTCTTTTTTTTTAGGCAGTGTATTTGTGATCAGTTTACATTACACATCAGTTACAATCCCTGTGTAGATTGTGACTATAAAAATTACACTGTATTGTAGTGAACGCTACCATCAGGGCTGCTTTTAAAGAAAATGTGACAAAAATTGAGCATTCAAAACACTCCTTCAACAGGTAGAATAGACTTCATTGAAAAAAGGAGAGAGCAAAAGTCAGGCACATACAGTATGTGGTTACATACACTAATTGTGTGCATGCAGACTGGAAAATTAAAGTGTTCTTATGATGTCCTCTAACAGTTCAATCCCACAGGATGAACATCCTTTATTAAAAAACGGAAGATTTTCGCATACTTTCTCTCGAAGTCTTGTTGAGAGGAACTCGCTGGGACGCTCCATGCGAGACATTCTCCCTGTGGTGACAGAGCAGCTGTCTGACAGGCCATCACACTTTCTGGTGTAGTGCTTTCCTACCTGCATGCTAGAGCAACTTTCCCAGTCTAATTGGGGAAGCCTGAATTCACTTACAGGTGAACGGGGCGTTTGTAGTGTATCGGCAAATGATCGCAGCATTTGTCAGTTTGTACCTACTGTTCCAGGCTGGAATACTCCTTCTGCACCCTTCAGACTCTGTGTCAGCGATCATGACCTTCAAGGATCAAATACAGACTATGTGTATGTGTGTGTTTGCAATATGAGTGTCTCTTTGTAAGCATACCACATGCTGAACACTTGAATGTGTGGTATAAAACTGATTAAACACAGTATGTAATGATGTATAATATATTCTGCAATTAAGTAGTGAAACCATGAATAAACCTGACCTCCTGCTGTAACTACATGTAATAAACAACATCAGACAAGTCCAATAATGAGAAAATCTCTCTACTACAAGTAGTAATTTCGAACACTTTCAGAGCAGGCCAAGGGTTCGGTAATGCAGATGTTTTTTTGCGGATTTGAATATGTCAAATCTCTTTTCCCTCATTTTTTTTCCTGGTGGATGTAATTTACTTTGGCTCGGAGGTAAAGCATCAGCAGTGGAGAAAGCGCACACAGATTTGCATGAGCTAATTAGCTCGTCAGAAGTCATTTCGTAATGCGCCTGTTGATTAAAAACAATGCTAATTAGAATTAATTAACTGTGTGATTTTAATTCCTTGCACTGCATCCTTATTGCTGGATGTTGGTCTATTAAGGTGTTTTGGAGCTTAATGGAAATGTAGATACACAAGCCTGTCAGCGTTAATTTGCATGTATCTGAGCGTACTGATACACACTATGTCTGTTGGCTCCGAAGAACTTGCTCTGGGTCATCTGGTGTAAATGCAGAAATTTTAGTTAGTTTTTTTTTTCAGCATTAAATTCAAATTCAAATTTTATTTGTCACATACACAGTCATACACAGTACGATGCTTAGACGACCGCGCGTGACCTTAAAGTAAAAGACTATTATTAGGAAATAAATCTGAAAAAGAAAATAGAAGTAAATTTAACTAAGAAAGAATAGAATATTTGTACAATACAAAATATACAATATATGAAAAATGTAAGAAAAACCTAACTGTACAATATAGAAAATATAGAATTATGGAATTTTTGTATGGGAATGAAGTTGTATATAAATAGAAGTATTTATTGGTGTATTACATGTTTAGTTCACGATTCTTTTTCTGCCTTTGCTTCTTGAAATCAGGACCCATGCAGGAAACAGTCTACGACTTCTGGAGGATGGTGTGGCAAGAGAACACGGCGACCATCGTCATGGTTACTAACCTGGTGGAAGTTGGCAGGGTGAGTTAATCAGTAAACAGCAGTGCTTTATCTTTGCTAACTACATGTGGAAAAACCTGTTTTCTCTTGTTTTAAAGCTACAAAATGATAACAATCAACAATATTCATATTTTTAACCACTATTATGCGTAATCAATTAACATTCATCCATAAACAGATTGTTTCACCCTACTACAAGCATTTGTGCTTTAGATATTGAACAGCAAACTCTAAACTACTGTACATACTGTTTACATCACCCAGTGTGTGTTTCTTATTTATGACAACCTCACAGTAAATATCTCTTTGTATTATTTACCAGCTATAGTGCAAGAAACACAACACAGTCACCACCGTACACTGTATTCCGAGGGCCTTAACGATGTTCACTATCTGCCGTAGTTAAAATCTGAGTGCATTTCTCAAAATTCCTGTCACTCTTCAGTACCTTCACATCTGGTCCCCTGCTTGTGTTGTTTAAAACACTCCGCCTAATATCCCAGCAGACTGTTGCATTCTTTATCAAGCCTAACCGAGTAGCCATCCGTCTCACCAGCAGCAGCAACGAATCACGTCCCTCCCTTTTCATCATTGTCACCATCTGCTGCGTCTCACTGCTGATGAACTCTGGGATTTGGGCTCGGCCCTCTCCGTGTCCTCCATATTCACACCAAGCTGCTTCTCAGATGGACAGTTTTCTCCTACGCCTTCAAAAGACCAAACACCTCACATGACCCGAAGAGAAATGCAATCATTATTGTTAACCTCTTTAATGAGCTTCTTTTCAACACACAAGCGTGCACATACAGTATAACCAACATATATCGTTATACATATAACACAGTCTAGAAGTCGCCAAAGCTCATTAAGGCTGATATAGGTCATCTCCGGGATACTATTAGATGGTTAGTGTTAAGAGGCATTTTTAACAGAATGTGTTTGTTTAACTGTACTAGGTAATGGATAGAAAAAAAAAAAAACAACAGTGTGTGCTGTTATAGGTAATAAGCAAGGGTTGATGTATAGTTTTGTGTACTGTATATCATCCTAGGGCACTGGTTTCTCAGGGGTAGTCTTCTCACCAGACATACAGTATGGAAGGCCCAATCAATACCCAAACCCTGCCACTAGATGCAGGGCATCTTAAAAGCCAGTCCCAAACCCCAATAGAATGAGAAGGTTGCTCAAGACTTTTGCACAGTGCATCCTGACATCACATAAGCATCTTTTTTAATGCATTTTTAAACTTACTGACCAACACTTATGTCGATGTAATCAACAACCTCTGACCAACCGGAATTAAATATTTAAAAGTGCTGCCTGTTCATGTTTTTAATGTCCACACCACACACTAGACACTGACTTAAACTGTATTACATGCAGATTAGTGATTAAATCTGAGGATTATTAACCATGGGAGTGTCAGCACTAGCATACTTACTCCAGGTAATTGTCTGGATTGCTAACAAAGGTTTATCCTACATTACACAGTTAGGTACAGATTCTAGCCATTCTTGGTTTATACAGAACCTAATGCTTTAATCCAGGATATTTGGTTTCCTTGTGTCTATCCCTGAGTTGACTACGTTAGCATATCTGGTGGCTGTTAAGGAGCTGAAATCCACTGTGGGACTGAAATACAGTGATATCATTGTACTTTAGGATGCTCATGGCAAGTGGAGGACTAATCCCTAACATTCTCAGTGGAAATCTGTGGCTTGGAACTAATGGGATTTCTAAAACTCATCTCAATATCTAATAAGAACAAAAGGCCTCTCCTTCAGTTCGGCACAGCATCAAGTTTAATTCATTAATAAGTTATTAAAGTGCACAAGGAATGATGATGCTGTAGAAATCAAAGTATATTTTAGTAAAATTCTGAGTTCTGAAAAAAAGTATACCAGTTAGAACTAATCACTTTTATCATGAGGAACAACCGCGCGTGCGTTAGCGAGTCCGTTTTAAAGCCGTTTGGTTTTCATGTAGAACTCTACAGATGTTCAGTGATATTCACCATGGACAAGCGAAATGATACTTATAATATGAGCATGAATCATAATCAAAATAGTGCTATCTTGTTTAGAAGATTCTTCATCCATAATCTAATTTTTGACAGTTAGAATTGTGCAGATAGCATCTCACTACCGGTGTTTTTTTGACATGATCTGTCAGGCGGAGCTAGCATGACTACAGCTGTTTCCAAACACCCATTAAACCCTAATTATTTCACCAATTAGCCCAGGCTTAATAAGGCCATAAAGTTGAGAATATGGAGGGGCAGGAAAAAATGATAATGGTGTCAGAGGCAAATAAAGAAGAAAGGGGAAGTGTAGCATAATGTGAGTGAATGAGAAAAGAGGGCAGTAAATGATCAAACGGAAAGAAAGCAAGGGAATCGTTTCCCAAGGCTCCTGAAAGAAAGCATTCAGGGCAAAATGGTATTGATCATCGCAACATCAAGGAAAATAATACAGACAGTGTCCTGTCCTATAAAACGTGCTCTTTGTTTTTCACATAGTAATGAAGCCTGGCCTGATTCTAGCAGTTTTGTTCAGGTCCTGCGTGTGCGGACCAGGTAATGATAGAGTTCAAGAGCAAGCCGCTGGGGGTAATTAGTCAGGGGATCATCAGGCCCAGAGCTTTCAACGTATCTGGGGCACTCAAGATGGGAACATCAGCTTGCGAAAAAGAAGTAAAGCATTTTCCATCGTTCCTCTCAGTTCACCTCTTCAAGCGTTCAGTAAATTCTATGTCCGAAATATTTGCAGATCTTTAAGATGATACTGACTTTTCCAAGGTTGCCTGTGAGTTCTGGGCTCTGAGGCTCTGTACACTGCCTGATTGTTTCTCTGAGCTGGTATTAACGGATCATTGAGTAATTTGGCAGGGACTGGAAGCTGGTTAATGGAGAGTTTCTGACATGTGCATTTGCCTCTGTGTGTGTATGTGTGTGGGTGTATCTCAGGTTAAGTGTTGCAAATACTGGCCAGATGACACAGAGATCTACCGGGACATGAAGGTGACACTGATCGAGACACAGCTGCTCTCAGAATATGTCATTCGAACTTTCGCTGTGGAAAAGGTACAGGCAAGAAGTTTAAACTTTCGTTAAATATGTTAAAAGACTGTAACAGTGTTTCTGCTGTGTGTTTTTTTTACAAAATCTTGAAGTTTTATAAATTAGATTTAAATGTAAATACAGGAGAAACAAATAATTTGGTTGTTATTATTATTGTTGTTGTTGATGTTGAGTTGTATCTGTCCAGTTTGGAATTAAACTCCAGCTTTTTTGCGCAGCTAAATTCCAGAGGGCCTGTGTAGGTGTGTGACAGGGTGCATGTGTGTGAGAGTGTGAATCACTAGCCTTCTTTCCTCTAGCTGTATTTCACTCTTTCTTATCCACCCACAAATGCACAAACCTTAAGACACACACATACACACAAACACCGGCGATGCTTTGAGATAATACTTGTGGGAGTTGGAATGAAGCAATGTGCCAACAGACCTCACTCATAAACTCTCTTGGTGTGTGTATATGTGTGTGTTTGCTCGTTTGCTCACTACAGCGAGGAGCTCATGAGATCAGGGAGATCAGGCAGTTCCATTTCACTGGCTGGCCAGACCATGGAGTACCGTACCACGCTACAGGCCTGCTGGGCTTCATCCGCAGAGTCAAATCCAAGAGCCCAGCTAATGCCGGCCCGATGGTGGTCCACTGCAGGTCAGAAAATAATGATACTGCCATTCTGTAGCTGTGTGGATCAAATACATGCCTTTATTTACTCGGTAGATGTGATGAGAAATCAATGATTGTGTTATGGTTTTCACAGTTTCTCTGTATTCTGTATGATTCCTTTTGCCCTTCGGTTTTTTGACACACGATACATCAATCTGGCTTGCAGTGCTGGCGCTGGCCGTACGGGCTGCTTTATCGTCATTGACATCATGTTGGACATGGCCGAGCGTGAGGGTGTGGTGGACATCTATAATTGCGTGAGAGAGCTCCGCTCACGCAGGGTCAACATGGTCCAAACGGAGGTACTGCATCCAAATGACCTCACACCAAGCTTACACCACCCTCAAACAAAACACACACTCAAACATTCGCCCTGACCCAGAACTCATAAAATCAAATTAAAGAAATCGACAAGTCGTTCAGCACAGATGTCATCCTTTTTATTTAATTTTGAGTGAAATGGTTGTTTAATCATGAGCTGATTTAATCTGTTTGACTTGAACTGGTGATTCAGTAGACCCTCAGAATAAAAACAAGCTTGATTTACGTGGCATGATTACATTTCTTTGTAACTTTTATCATCTGATTTTTTTATTTTCCTAAAGAACAATTTCAAATCAGATTTCAACCATTTTCCCATGTTGTCATGGACAAAGCTATACATGATCTATTAGATGTACATAAATATATATTTTATTACACAGTACACTATTCATAACACAGTTTGAGCAAAAATGGGGCATAAAACTTGTAGCTTGTGGTTGTTGGTATATTGGTAAGCAAGGAAGTCCTTATTTTGTTAAATTTTTCCATTGAAAATGGAAGCAGCTGGATAAAAACAAATACAAAAATGTTCCATAAACTACTTAATTGATTTGCGGTACATAATGTATGTAGCACTTTATATTCAACAAATTAGGGACAAATTGTCATTTTAAGTGCATAAACATCCAGTCGTAATTAAATATTTATAATATATCATTAGAATGGTAAGGTACTTAAAGGAAGAGATCTTTTCATTCTATTAAAACTAATACCAGGTGTTAGTCTTGTACAATAATTTTCAATATGGGCAAACTTATTATCGGTTTGACCGATAATCTGTGCCAAGGACAGGAGAGTCAGCAGTGATGCTACAGCAGACCAGCCTGAAAGCCACTGACTGGACTTTTGTCAAAAATGACATCTTAAAGACATTTCTGGCAAAATGTCACTTCATCAAAGATTAACGTCAGACAGGCAGGCCTGAGTGAATATAGAGGCAGAAAGTTGGAGAATAGCCGTGTTGGCCCTGTGCAACATCAAGCCACTGCAATTACTGTATACCTGGACAATAAGTTTGATCAAGTTAGATATAATGATAATCTGGAAGATTGCGGAATGTGGTGAACAGTCATATGTTTTTGAAATATTATCGTTTTATATAATCATAATAATGATAATAATAATAATTACATATTAAAAATGTTTTAATAATTATTATATATTAATGCATACAACAGTTAAAACTAAAATAAACAAAATACTTTCCCTTACCTGATATTACTTTTTGGTTATAGAACTGTTGTATAAATCAATATTACACCCACATTTGCATTATTATCCTGAATATTACAGCAATGCTTCTAATCAATACAACACCACTCCTGCGTGATATTGTTGAATTATTTCACAGCGATGCCAGAGGCCAGATGTTCACTGACTGCAGTTCAGGCTATAATTCTACTGATATGTTTATTATAATAATGCACTTGTACTAAAATCCTATCGTCTCTTTAGTAGCAGTTCATTTACAGGGACTTTCAGTTGAAGGTAGAAGTTGACACACCTTATGCAAATACATTTAACTCCATTTTTCACTTAGGATTGCTGCTTTATTTTAACAATGTGAAATGGCAAAATAATAATCGAGAAATAGTAATTTGAGCTTTTATTTCACGTTCACAGTTTACATACACATATATCACATTCACAGTTTACATACACATATATCACATTCACAGTTTACATACACTTCAGGTCAGGTTTGTAGGCTTTTTTGCTCGACACACTTTTTCAGTTTTGACCAGGGATTTTCTATTGTATTGAGATCAGGGGTTTGTGACCAAATACCTTAACTTTATTGCCCTTAAGCCATTTTGCCACAACTGGAGGTATGCTTGGGGTCATTGTCCATATGGGAGAACCATTTGCAATGAAGTTTTAACTTCCTGACTGATGTCTGAAGAAATTGCTTCAGTAGGTCCACATAATCTTCCTTCCTCATGGTTCCATCTTATTTTGTGAAGTGCACTTGTTGTCCTGCAGTAAAGCATTCCCAAAACTGAATGCTGCCACCCCTCTGCTTCACGGTTGGGATGATGGCCTTTCCTTAATATATAACAATGGTCATTATGGCCAGACAGTTCAATAGACCAGAGGACATTTTTATTTTTATTTTTTCAAAATGTAAGATCTTTGTTCTCATTCTTGTGGGAAAAAAATTAAGCCCCTAAGTGGTTGTCTCTATCTTTAATCCATTAACCCAAAAACTTGCCTGACAAAAAATATACTTTGGTGTGAGAAAAAGCCCGCAAATTTACACTTCCGTTTTAACCATAATAACACTGGACAGTCACGAGTGTCTGTCTGGGGCCAGAAGGGTGTGGGTAGCCAGATAACGATAACATTATTTAGTGTTATGTTTTGTCTTTATGTTATTGATTATAAATATCAATTTTTATTATTATAAATGAGTATTTATATTAAATGTGTGGTTATTTTTTTGTTTTCAAGATTTTTTCCCCCTAAATCTTTAAGCTCTTTAACTTTAATCCTAATCTTTAACTCTTTTGTTTTGTTTCAAGGAGCAATATGTGTTCATCCATGATGCCATCCTGGAGGCATGTCTGTGTGGCGACACCACCATCCCAGCCAATCAGCTGCGTTCAGTTTATTACGACATGAATCGTCTAGATCCTCAGACCAACTCCAGCCCAATTAAGGAGGAGTTCAGAGTGAGTGTGTTTGTATCTTTGACTGCATATCAGCACCAGTGATTATGAACACATGATAAATCACAGTTTAATGGCACAGGAGTAAAGTGCGAATGTTGGGTTGTGTTGTTACTCAGACTCTGAACATGGTCACGCCAACACTGCGTGTGGAAGACTGCAGCATCGCTCTGCTGCCAAGGAACCATGAGAAGAACCGGTGCATGGACGTGCTACCACCTGACCGCTGCCTGCCCTTCCTTATCACCATCGACGGCGAGAGCAGCAACTACATCAACGCTGCCCTTATGGATGTATGTACATAAACCCTGCTACAGGATGATGCTGTCAAAATAACAATGATTACTTTGTCTAAAAGTCTGATGGGATAAATAAGAAAATGGTATCCCTTAGCATTTTGTCAAGTGCGAACAAGACACCTAGAGCTTTGTCGTTGTCGATATCAGTAGTAGTGTATAGTGGCAAAGAAAGTGTATTTATTCACCAACAGACATGAAAACTTTTTCAGAATGCTTTTAACGTAATGCTAAGCTACCTAACAGAAAAAAGAAGAATGGGAAATGGAAAATATTAGAGCAAAAAAGATTTGAGTTTAAAAGCACAGTAAGCCAGTGGAAGAGACATATGGAGAGCGAGCGTGAGAGAGCAGTGGACATATCAGATTCCTTGATTCAGCAGTACTCGTCTGTCCATGTGGGACAATAAATTGCACATTCATCCCTATAATAATCACTTGTTTCTTTCCAGAAAGCCAAAGCAGATCAGTGGGGGGAGCAAACATGATAAATGGGAACTACTTCGCTCAATATGCCATGCACAATTATGTGCTTATTGAGAATGATTAAAAAACAGATGGATTTGATTTATTCCACTGTCATGCAAACGCATAAAACGAATTCACAACCGGGGATTTTATTTAATTTTTTTTCCACCATACGACTTCATCTAGATTGCTTTTATGGAAAATATGTTCAAAGACCAGTAACAGAGCATTTATTTTCATTAGAGCAAATGGAAATGTCAGTAGCAGTGGAAGAGAATAAGGGCATAACAAGCAAAAACATCAGAAATGAAAAGCTCTTACATCAATTAGTTAACTAACAACGTTCATATTCTCACTGTACAGCATATCCTGCAAGGAAAAGTGCTGACACCCTTTCTTTTTCTCACACACACACTCTCATTTAATTCAAACACTGCTCCTTTTCTGTTTTTGGATCACTCTACAGAGCTACAAGCAACCATCTGCTTTCATCGTTACCCAGCATCCTTTGCCCAACACTGTTAAAGATTTCTGGAGGCTGGTCCTGGACTACCACTGCACATCTATAGTAATGCTGAACGATGTGGATCCCGCCCAGGTACAGTGTGTTTGTGTCTGTGTGTGTTGTACATTTGTCTTACACACATGAGTGGTTTACTTTCAGTTCATTATGGAAATGCAGCAGGTTAGCCAGGGGACAAGCTAGCCATGATCAAAACTCACACCACATACCTTTGCACTGTCTGGAAGAACGTTCCTTGTTCCATTCCCACTGCAACCTGAACACTAATCTCTATAAAGAGTTTTAATCATGTTTACACCTGGTCATTTCATTAGTGTGGAATTAAATCTGAATAGAAATGATTTACATAAAAATACTTTTAGAGCAGGTTTACATCTTTGGGCTAAAAGATGCATGTTAGTCACATGACACACCTCTTCATGTTACATCTGAGACCTGTGAGCCCTTTCGCAGTTTCAGACATGCTGGCAACTTTTTGCAAGTCATGTAGAAACAAGAAACTAAACAGGAAGTTGATGGTCAAAGTGTTAGAAGCTAATTTGACTAAAAATACATTATACAGCTATGCAATTTCAGACTCTATGGCAGCATAGTAACTTGTCATCTCACAGTCCAAAGACATGCAAATGAATTAGGCTAATGTTGACTGGAGGTCGTACAAATGGGAATAAATACAATTTGTTACCACTGGCCTCCACAGTCCCTAGTTGGACTACAGAGGTCTCTCCTCGAGATGGAGAATTTCAGACTCTACATAAACCCTAGGTTAATACTCTGGTCCATAGCTTAAAGTTTTTATGTGATTAATTGTGCCCTAATATTCAAATAATAATCAGAACAATACCTCTATCAGAATAAAAATGCATCATATAAACACTGCAGCCGGGGCAGTCTGACCTAATCATGCATGATCAGAATGGGGTGGGGTAAATCTTTGATAATCTGTTCAACAGGTAAATAGTAGCCATGTGATCTGATTCTTTTGTCACAGTATATAGTTTCTTTCTACACGTGCAGGTTACATTGGGTGACTTGACAAGTTCCCGGAAGGAAATTTTGCTTCTATTCCCAGTAAACTCTCTTGTCTTTATGTTGACCTGGCTGAGGAAGGAGCACCTATTGGCTTACATTTCATATGTAAAGCATCTAACCAATCATAGATGAGACTCAATTTGTGTAACCAATCATAACTCCAAGAAGACAGGATATATTGGGGAAGATGGGAAACCTAATCTAACCTAAAAGTTAGAAAAAACTTGTTATATTTCTGTCATGTTAAACACTTCAAAAAAAAAAAAAAAAAAGTCTTAGTTACATTTTGATGGAATTTTTTTTGTAAACAAATAAATTGGAATCTTTAATCTGAATGATTTCAATCAAATTAGAAAAATATTGTGCATGTAAACACAGCTAGTGAGGACTAGAAAAAGTTTGCAATGAGTGTAAGGGAAATTAATACAGAGCAATTAAATTAAAGTGAAAGTGCAACAGGTTTATTAGTGATTTATTGTGTTTCGAAGTGGACTTTTTAAATATGAAAATTCTGAGCAGATTCACAAGAACTATTTATTTTTACTCTTGTTGCCTAATTTTATTAAAATTATTAATGATCATCTTATGATGATCTGGTGATTCTGGGCTAAAATAACAAGTATTTCCTTGTTACTCAAGCCAAGGGAAAAGTAAAGTTTGATTAGATCTTCCACTTCAGGTATAATGCAAAACAAGTGATGTCTGCCTAACCTTGTAAAGTGTATATGCGGTTTCCTTCCTTGATGGAAAAAATCCCCCACAGATTTTCTAGTTTGAAACACAAAACTTTTGAGTTTACATCTCGAAATCTCAGAGTTTACATCTCGGAATTTTCGAGTTTTAAACTCGGAAATTCCCTGCCCCTCCCCTTACAAGTCTTTTTTTTTTTATCCCATCTTGGCCCTAATACTCCGTCGTCGTAATGTGAATGCAGGGAAGTTTGTAGTATCTTGCCGATCTTGCGATTAGTTATATTGATTGTGTATAATATACAATGCAGTACAATGTTGTTGTAATAATTTTGTGGTAGAATAATATTTTATGAAGCTATATTCACAAGGACAAATAATCTCTGGACGAACTGGAACACAAAATGTAATTTGGGAGCTCTAAATGGTTAGCTTAGCCAGATGATATGACTCACTGAGAAGACTTTTAGCTTGGCATTTGAGCAAGGCTGACTGGTTGGAAGCATGTGGTTGCTGGCAAGGAATTCTGGGTATTGGAGTTCCTGGATGAAACAGCAGTCATAACATTATCAGGAAACAATTCAGACACAAGTCACGTGAAGCGACCAGATGTGTGTGTGGGTTCTCTTCCACTTAGCATAATAACATGCTTTAGTTGCTGTATCAGCCACCCTGTAACATGCAATGCTGTGCAACAGTATTGAGCCATCCCTCATTTCTTCATATTAAATTACTTACTCACTCTTTCATTGTCTATACCACTTATCCTAAACACGGGAGGCCTGGAGCCTATCCCAGGGGATTAGGGGTACTAGCAGGGATACACCCTAAATGGGGTGCCAGTCCAATGCAGGGCGCTACGGGCAATTTGGAAACGCCACTAAGCCTAATCTACATGTCTGTGGACTGTAGGAGGAAACCGGAGTACCTGTCGAAAACCCATTTGCACTTGATGAAAATGCAAATTCCATGCACACAGACGCAAAGGTGAGATTTGAACCCTCATCTCTGGAGGTGCAAGGCGACAGTGATGACAACCACTGCACCACTGCGCTGCCTCATATCAAATTAAATAAATTGGAACAAATGTTTTAGATATCATTTAAAAGTTGTTTGTTTACGTAACAACCTCAGCAACAACCTCATTTCCCCGCTCGTCTGTTCCGACCACTCAGCGTTCAGCATCATCAGTGCACTAAGACTAATAGTTAGATGATTTTTATGCCTGAATGATTCATACAGTAGGTCTCATTAAGTGTGGCTTACTAAACAAAAAACACTCCTCCGAGACTGGTTAGGTACAGCAACTGGACTGAAAATCAAACGTGGCAAAATTGAGAGCCAAAACATTCATTCAGGAAGCCTGGAGAGCATTCCTCAAGACTACATTAAAAATACAAGACAGTCTCCTTTAGGAAGACTTCCGAAGACTCCATGGAAGCAGAATATGAAAAAATGAGTGATGTTACCAGACTTTTGCGCAGTACTTTGAGTGCTTTAACCCATGTAATGCCATTATGTTGGTATCAAACATATGGCGCATTGGTGTATGACTGTAATACAAGTATGATTGCATTGTAATTGTGGTTAATATGCATGTACTGTATCTGTGCAGCTTTGTCCACAGTACTGGCCTGAGAATGGTGTACACAGACACGGACCTATCCAGGTGGAGTTTGTATCTGCAGATTTAGAGGAGGATATTATCAGTAGGATTTTCCGCATCTACAACGCTGCACGGGTATACACACTTACAAATACATGACTGATGAGATTGATTCACTTAATGATTAATCTGCGAGCCAGCTGTTGATCTCAATGTTTCGTTGTTGCCAGCCACAGGACGGGTATCGTATGGTCCAGCAGTTTCAGTTCCTGGGATGGCCCATGTACCGAGACACACCTGTGTCCAAGCGTTCATTCCTCAAATTAATCCGACAGGTGGACAAGTGGCAGGAGGAGTACGATGGAGGAGAGGGACGCACCGTGGTGCACTGCCTGTGAGTCTCTCTCTCTCTCTCTCTCTCTCTCTCTCTCTCTCTCACCTTCTCTCTTTATCGATTTCTTTGACGTGTAAGCAGATACACTCGCACAGGCAAACAGGACATATCACATGTCTAGCCCTATGTAAGCTGAAAAGCGGTTTTTTTATGTGTCTGGAAAGTATTTGACTGTCTGATTCGGAGAACATATCTGTGTAAGTATCTGTGTAATTTTTCAAATTGCCACATTTTATCCCGGATGTACATGTCAGAGTTACACGACAGGCTTAACACTTAATAACTGTAATAACACGGTGTACAACCTTCTCTATTACTCGCTTTATTGAATATATTACCATGAGATTGATTTGAACAAGATTATTATCACACGGCGAGCTGTGTGTTCAGCGGATTGCAGAAGATCATTATTTTGTAATTATTGTTGTTGGATTTTTCAAATTACAGACATTGCAGCTTCGTACTGGATTAAAAGCACCAATACACTTCAAACTGGGCTTAAGCGAGGCATCATTGTAAACACTGTTATTCTAACAAAATGTTCATTTAAATCTGTTTATCATTTCAAATTTAGTTTTGAACGAATATGTCACACAGAAGCACAGCGTGCTGAAGGACTGACAGCGTTGTCTAAGGTCATGTGCTGGACTTAGTACATAAATTCAAATCAAACTTATTTCTCCAGATTTAGCCCAAACCTCTCCTGTGAGTTTTTCCCTCAGGCTCGGCTTTGTGTGTGTCTGTGTGCGTGTGTGTGTGTGTGTGTGTGTGCAACCACACCACTACCTTATCTCGCCTCCCATTTCATAGGGATCAGTATGGTAGCATGGTAGGGAGATTCAGTGGCGGCCTGCTTCCCCGAGGCCCTGCCTAGGTAGGAAATGAGATCAGCTTGCTCAAGAGAGAGAGAGAACTCTGTGTGTGTGTGTGTGTGTGTGTGTGTGTGTGTGTGTGTGTGTGTGTGTGTGTGTGTGTGTGCGGACTGGGCTGAGGTGGAGCTAATCTGGCCCAGCACTCCTGAGACCAGGCCTCCATTCCCATTCCATCCACTGAGCCACTACGAAAAGAGGATCCATGTGACTCTCATTAGATTCCCGGGCAGATTCCAATCTCACAGCCCTTTCACACATATATACACACACACACACACACACACACATCCACAGTCTTTATCCTACATTCAGACAGAAAAAGCTTCTTTAAAAAATATCACAAAATGTAACTCGCTCTGTGCTGTTTACCATCTGCAGAAGTGTAAGTAATTAGCAAATGAATGCTTTCTGCGTCCTTTAACATCCATACTGAACTGTTCGTTCTGCCCACGTGGGATCAGTTTAAAACACTATGATCAACGACATTTCGTGGTCATTGGGGATTATAAGAGGCTCCACGTAAGGATTATACGCTGGCTCTAAGTTAAATGGTAATGTTTACCGAAAGTCGGATTCGGTACTTCTGACTTCTGAGGCATGGAAACTTGGGCTTTGGCATGTAATAGGAAATAGGAAACAGTCACGCTGAAGCTTTTAACTCGCTGTGTGTCAGAGCTTTGAGGTTTTGCACAACAGCTGGGGGATCAACAGGAGAACAGCACCACCTAGAGGTCACCCCACACAACTTGTTAGTACTGTACATTTGTTCCTTTCTGTTCTGATTCAAAAATGATTCATTTACCAGAACAAATTAACTGATAAATAAATAAGATTTTCAGATATAAATAAACATTTGACTATTTTATATTTACTGATTTAGGCCTTTGGACGACCGATCTGAACGTTGTGTGTTTAGGGCTCAGCACCAACTGTGGTGTGTGTGTGGTTTGGTGTGTGGTTTGGCTCTCCCTTAAGTTTAAGTCACACATCACTTTGTCAGCAAGAAACGCATCAGCAAATGTGTGTGATTACAACATAGATAATAAAATATGATTTTTCTTAATGCATTGTCATCTCTCTCTGTCTCTCTCTCTTTAGGAATGGAGGTGGGCGAAGCGGGACGTTCTGTGCAATCAGTATTGTGTGTGAGATGCTACGGCACCAGCGCTCTGTGGATGTGTTCCACGCTGTCAAAACACTGAGGAACAACAAGCCCAACATGGTAGATCTTTTGGTAAGCACCGTCACTGGGGACCAGTACAGATTTTATGCAAAACTGCTTCGGTTCACACATCACCAACTCATTATCCTGTATTCAGATGACAGACAGATCACAGAAATCTTCCTGATGTACACATCACTAGTCTCAGGGCACCATCTTCTTTCTCTGATGCTTTTAATGAAGGAGCAATAAGAAAGATGAAAAAAAATGACAGGATAGAAAAAGATGTGGATTTAAATCTTTTTTTGTGAAACACAAATAGCTGATCTTTTTTTTTTTCCTCTTGTCAGTGTTGGGACATAGTTTGTTTCATAATTATTGGCACCCAAGATAAATATTGGTAAACAGATTATGAAAAAATGTCTCCACATTAAAAGAAAATATGTATGTGAAGATTAAGGTTCAATAAATTAATTTTCTCTATTTAGAGCTTTCTCACAGTATAACAGCACTCATTCTTCTGTAGATTAAAGAATAAAGAGTATAAATGACTTTTCAATACAGAATATGTAAAGAGTCCTCAGTTCTCTCTTGTGGAATCTCCTTTTCAACTCATCACAATTCTTAGGAATATCGTACCTAATATTTTTAAGGAGTATTTTATCTTAACGTGTTTAGGTCAGGGGACTGAGACAGTGATCTCAAAAGCGTGATTCTGTGAATACTGAGCACCTGGACGTGAATAGTACCAGTCAAAAATTTGGAGACATGTATTCATTCAAGTGTTTTTCCTTATTTATGCTATTTTTAACATTGTAGTATAAACATGATGACATAAATACAATGAAATAACACATACAGTACAGTGGGGGAAATAAGTATTTGATCCCCTACAGATTTTCTAAGTTTGTCCACTTGCAAAGAAATGGTCTTTAATTTTATTATACGGTTTATGGTAAAGGATTGAGACGGAATATCAACCAAAAATCCAGAAAGAGCACATGATACAGATGTTATGAATTAAGTTGCATTTCAATGAGGGGAAATAAGTATTTGATCCCCAAGCAAAACATGACTTAGTACTTGGTAGAGAAACCCTTGCTGGAAAGCACAGTG
>JAQMYG010000033.1:25815970-25826660 GCA_030014215.1 Clariallabes teugelsi
GTAGGAAGCACAATCATGGGAAAGACTGCTGACCTGACAGTTGTGCAGAAAACCATCATTGACATCCTCCATAAGGACGGAAATGTACCTCAAAAGGTAATTGCAAAAGAAGTTGGATGTTCCCAAAGTGCTGTATCAATGCACATTAATAGAAAGTTATGTGGAACCTACACTGAAGTTTCCTGGAGGAAACCAACCGTGCATATAACGAAAATGTAAACTTCATGCACACATACCAGAGGCAAGATTCTAACCCTCAACCCTGGAGGAGTGAAGTGCCCGTGCTACATGCAGAAACACCTAATTTATTGTGGTTTAAAAATATACTATTCATTCATCGTCTATACCACTTTATCCTGTTCACAGAGTTCGCAGGCCACACACACAAATCAGACAATTTTTTGGGAAAGTCTAATTGGCATGTCTTTGGACTGTGTAATGAAACCAGTATACAAAAAGGAAACACACCCAGCACAGGGAACTCGACACACACAGACTGGAAGTGGAAATCAAACTCTCAATGTGAAAGGCCACAGTGTTAACCATTATGTCACCATGTCATCAGTAGAATATGGATCATTAAATATATATGATTGTGTTAATATCAGATCAGTGTGGTGTGAAGATCATTATGTGTACATCAGCACTAGAAGTAACAATTCCATATTTTAATTTAATATTATTCTTTATATTGTCGGTAATTGGTAGCTCAAATGGTTAAAGCTCTGGGTAAGTTATGAGAAGGTTGGGGGTTTGAGCCCCCAGCATCACCAAGCTTCCACTGTTGAGTCTTTATTCAAGGCCCCTATCTGCTCCATCCTGTCTGACCCCAGCTTCCTAACCGGGATACGCAAAAAAAAAAATTTAAATTTCACTGTGCTGTAAGGTAAAAAAAAAAAAAAATCATTGAATCTTAATATTTATTATGTTTTTTGGACTGAATTATTATAATAAAAACTATTGATATTTAGTAGAGAGGTAGATTAAGAAAAATAATTATACCTGCGTTTCAAAACAATCTAGGAAGAAGAAGAAGAAGAAGAAGAAGAAGAAGAGAGACACACAGATCAAAACAGGGTACATGTGTTTTAGAGGAGTAAAGAGCAGAGACGCTAATTGACAGTGGATATTGTAATTTAAATACACCTTTTCCATCCATGGATCTAATATACAACATGTGGCCTGTTGTGGCTAAGGTTTGCGACACCTGACCATCACACACATTTTACATTAAGGCTTTGTTCGGGCTACTCAAGTTATTCGACACTAGCCTCGAAATATCACATCTTCATGAACCTTGCATTGTGGACAAGATAGTGTTACCATTCACCCGCACCTCGCAAATCCCAATGCATCCCCTGGCTCTATATGGTGGGAGAGTTTCAGTCTGACCAGCAGAGGGAGGCAAAGACAAGATTCATTATTTTAGCTATTTACAGGGTCTGGAGCCTATCCCAGGAGATTTAGGGCACAAGGTGGGGTACACTCTGGACACGGTGCCAATCCATCGCAGGGCACACACACATACACACACTCACAGATTCATTCACACACTACGGGCAATTTGGGAACGCCAATTAGTCTAAACTGCATGTCTTTGGATTGTGGGAGGAAACTGAAGTACCTAGAGGAAACCCACCAGCATGGGGAGAACATACCAACTCCATGCACACAGACCCGAGGCGGGAATCAAACCTGGAGTCAGGAGGTTAAACACGACAATGTTAACCACTAAGCCACTGTGCCGCCAAAACCAAAAGTTTGCAGACAACATACGCGCTTAGCGGACATTACAGTTCAGATTTCTAAGAAGGCTTTCTCCTAAATACACTCTTAAGTGTAGTGGTTTGTGCTCATTCAAACACAGGGATATTAGTTACAGGAGGAGCCCTGCGGTCGACATTTAACAGTCTATCCCTAAGGTGTTCAGTGAGGTTGAGATTCCCCCATCCCCAGGATTATATAAACCTCTTCAAAGTCCACCAGGAAAGCCACCCTTAAGGACTTCCCCTACTCTGTCTCGTCTCACCTTAACAACTCTCCCTAATTTCTCTCTATTGCTGTGTCTTTTCAACAACTCTCTCCCTCACACTCTCTAACGACTCTCCCTCCTACTTTCACCTTCTCCATTGTTCACCTAACAAGCCTTTTCAGACAGGGGAGGATCCTTTGATCCTGAAGGATACAAATATGTGGAACGTCCCTCAGATTGAAGACGCTACTTGGATGAGTGATAAAAATTAGTATACAAGATAAGATAAATCTTTATTAAAAGATCTTTATCTTTATTATATATTAGAGGGATAATACATAGGAATGAGTATATTATAGAGACAATGCAGGTAGGACGGTTTGGGGACAAAGTTAGAGAGGGCATATTAAGATGGTTTGGACATGTACAGAGGAAGGATAGGGGGTATATCAGGAGGAGAATGTTAGAGATGGAGCTGCCAGAGAGGAAGAGAAGAGGAAGATGAAAGAGGACGTTTATGGATGTAGTGAGGGAGGACATTCAGGGGGTTGGAGTAACAAAGGAAGATGTGGTAGACACACGTTCCGCTGTGGTGACCCTTAATGGAAGCAGCCAAAAGGAGAAGAAGAAGGAGACTAGAATGAGTAATAAAATGTTTTGTTTTGACTTAAGAAGGAAGAACATAAGATAAGATAAGATAAGATAAGATAAGATAAACCTTTATTAGTCACACAAGTGGGAAATTTGTTTTTCCATGGCAGCAAGTGGACAGTACAAAGTTAAAAAATAAGAAACAACAGAATAAAGAATAAAGTAAAATAAAACAGAAAAAAATAGAATACTAAGAGTATAAAATGTACACTATACAATCTGGATATAGAATATGGACATCTGTGTAGTAAAATATTTACATAAATATATATATTTTAGACCATAGTAAGCAAAGTTGACTAAGTACTATGACATATGTACACAATGACTATATGTATACATGCAGATACATAGTGAGTGACAGGCATTTACAATAATATTTTAAATGTTTTAAATTGCACATTTTGCCCAGTTATGGTGGTTCCCCCAAGACAGAAAGAAAAATTGCGTGTTCCACCATAGTATTGCACATAACTAGAGATATTGCACATAACTATAAAATTGTACATGTTCCATCATAATCTTGCACGTAACTACCATGGTGTATTTGATGTGTGTGTTTGTTCGTTTGTGCGTGTGTGGTCAGAGTCTAAGTTGTACAGCCATGTTAACATGACTCATCTCCCAGATATGACAAACCATGTACTGTACTGTATTCATGGACCTTGCTTTGTGTCAAGAGACATCATGCTTTAACATGTTTGAGCCTCTCAGTTCCAGTAAAACATTTTTTATTCTACAGCAGCATACTGTAAACCCATACTACACAACAATGTGCTTCAAACCCTTTAATAACAGTTTGGAGAAAGTCCACATATGGCTATGATAGCCAGGTGTAGACATATTGTACTTTTTTACCATATAGTGTATTTTTAATATCAATAATCTGATATAAAAATAGGTTAGTAATTAATTCATTTAAATTCTGTTTTAAAAGGGCCGTATTCCCATCTCATTCATGTCAAAAAAATAATAAATCAGGAAAATTAAATAAATGTTAAGAAATATCCCACAGATGGCAGCAGAGACCAGTTCTGCAAAATTACACCCTTACACAGATCAACCATAACATTATGACCATCCGCCTAATATTGGGCAGGTTCCCCCCTTTGCCACCAAAACAGTAATGCACTGTGTGTTCTGACACATTTCTATTAGAACCAGCATTAACCTTTTCAGCAATTTGAGCTAAACAAGCTTTTCTATTCTATCAGACTATATGGGCCTTGGCCACCCATGACCCTGTCGCCAGTTCACCAGTTTTCGTTCCTTCATTCACTTTTGGTATGTCCTGAACACTGCAGCAGGAGAAAATCCCACAAGACCTGCAGTTTCAGAGTTGCTCTGACCCAGTTGACTAGCCATCACAATCTGGCCCTTCACACAGTAGCTACATTTCAATATCTCCTTACAGTGGGGCCTGGAAGTGGGTTGGATATATTAGACAGCAAATGAGTTTCTTTTTCCTAAGATGATGTGTTGCCAGATAAAATGGGCAAGCGTAAGGATTCAAGTGGCTTTGACAAGGGCCAAGTTGTGATGGCTAGAATACTGGGTCAGAGCATCTCCAAAACTGCCGCTCTTTTGAGAAGTTCCTGGCCTGCAGTGGTCAGGACCTGCAAAAAGTGCCCCAAGAAAGGAGAACCGGTGAGGGTGTCAGGGCCATGGGTGACCCAGTCTTACTGATGCACATGGGGAGTGAAGGCTGGCCTGTGAGGTCCGATCCGCTAGTGTAGGTCAAATAAATGAAAAAGTTAATGCTGAAATAGAAAGATGTCGAAACACACAGTGCATCACTGTTATGGTGGCAAAAAGGGGACCTACTCAATATTAGGCAGGTGGTCATAATGTTATGGCTGATCAGTGTATAATTAGTTGTGCAGCATACTACAGCGTAATGAAATGATTTCCTCGACATATTTGATGTTATTTTGACGTTTTAAGTAAACGCAATATTATTGTAAACAATTACATGTAAAAAATTAATATAAAAGCATTTGTCTGATGGCAATCTACTTGAAGGGTTAAACTGCACTCAATGACCCTAACACTGCACAGGATTGTTAGCTCATTTTGGACTATGTCACAAGGTAAATATGTTAATATTTACTACATAATCAAATGCTTTGTTTACAACATAAATACATTTCCTAGCCATATCAACAATAATAATATTTAAAAATATATATATATATAAAAAAAGAATACTAAAAATGAGGTGTACGTTTATTGATGTACAAGCTACTGTAGTGTATCAATGACAACTCCGAGCAGCCAATGAGGTCGTCGCTAATGGAAACGAGGAGAGGGCCTGGTCCAATCGTGGCGCGAGGGAAGCAGAAAATCTCGCCTCTCAGGGTTCACGCAACCAATCAGACAGCGGCTTTCCTGAATAATTCACACTGGACTGCTCTGGGCAGTGACGCAGAGAAGGATACAGATGCTCGGGCACTTTTTGACGTTAAACTGTTAGAAATCCGCACCGCTCGGACGAAGCGCTGGTTGTTGTTGTTTTTTTTTTCTTCCCCTTTATCGTTAGGCGACATCGACGTGTCAGCCTGAGTAAATGTAAAAGCGTGCGCTGGTCAGGCGAAAGCGTCTCTTTATGTCGATAGTGGTGTGGTGTCGCTGATTAGGAGAATAAAGATGCCGCAGCCCAAATCTCGAAAAATCGCCGTGCTGGGTTACAGATCCGTGGGTAAGTGGAGAGCGGAGCGCCTGCTGTCTTGTGTCCGACGCCCTGCACCGGCTCTGCCCCGGGCTTAGCTGGAGGGCTAACGTCGCTAATTGTCAGTTGGTTTTTGCTAACGTTGGCTTACGCACCGCTTAATCGTGTCTGCAGTGTGTGAGCGCGCGCGCGCAAGTGTGTGTGTGTGTGTCCTCATTGATTCGGTGCGAAAGAGTTGTATGGCTCTCGTGACATGCTCTTACACACAGAACTAGCCAGATCTTTATCATATTTATCCACTTTATCGTTTTAATGCATATATACAATGATTTAAATCATTTAATCAGTTTGGTTAGTTGTATGCGTATGCGCGCGCTCGTGCGTGCGTGCGAGCGAGCGAGCGTGTAAATGGTACATTCCTAAAATAACTTCCTAGGATGCCATGATGTTTGGTGACCTTGCATGAAAATGTTATTGTGCTTTCCTTCTTTTCTTTCCTATAAACGTGTGTATTTGTGCCAACACGCACCTGTGTAGCACCTGTGTAGCTCCTATCATCATATAGTATCTCAACAAAGCAAGATACTGTAGATTTAAATATTTGTATATAGGTACAGTGGTGTAGTGGTTAGCCCTGTGGCCTTGCACCTCAGGGTCTAGGGTTCGATTTCCGCCTCAGGTCAGGAGTTTGCATATTCTTCCTGTGCTTGGTGAGTTTCCTCCGGGTACTCCGGTTTCTTCCCACAATCCAAAGACATGCAGATCAGTTCAACTTGTGTTGCACCTAAATTGCATCTAGCATGTGAATGTTGCTCGAAGGTCCTACTATGGTCGTAAAATTGGAATGAATACAGCGGTAATCACTATTGGCTTTCACTAGTTGGACTCCAGAGGTTCCTGAATTGTGCGTGTATATGTGTAATACAGTATATACACTCTAAACCCTGTAAAAGTTGCAGTAAACAAATGCTGATGTAACTTTTCATAATTCCTGCAGAAGGCATCACTGCAAGTAAAGTTCCAGCTCTCAGGGATAAAGTTAATTCAGAGTGTGACTGAATAGCATGACTAGGTTAGCTTCAATTCCACTCAAGCACCAGGTTTATTTAGCGAGTGTGTATCAGCAGTGCTTATTTAGGTATAAAACTCATGAAAAGTACCCAGATGATGTCATGGATCATTTGTATTTTCATGAAATTGTTATGATAATTTGCCTTTCAAAACATTTTTTGAAAACATCTGTACAGAATGTTCAGGAGTTTCATCAGAATAGAAGATGCACACAAATTCTAAAGCAATTTACACACCCAATTGATACAACAATAACAAGAGCACAACACACATATAGTAGTTAACTGGGAAATAGCCATGACGCAAATGGTTATAAATGGAGTATTGTGCTTTTATACGTTTATCCAGAAAACGACAGATGAACTCTGCTGGGGTGCATAAAGTAGCCACCTTACAGCTCAAGGGTACTGGTTTTGATTTGAGATATGTATCTTACAGCACATTGAAATTATTTTGTTCATATATCCTGGTTGGGAAACGGGTCAGAGCACAGGGTCAACCAGTATACAGCGGAGCACATGATAATATGTGCATTTACATAACTTTTCTGACATGTGCAAAGTGGTTCTGCTTGCTGTGAAGCGTTTAATCTGTTGCAAACATAACCGAAGAAGTATTTGAGTTTAGGTTAGGCTTCCTATCTTTTGATAATCCCATTATCTGCGTTATGATTAGTTACAAGAATTATGATTGGTTAAAAGCTTCACTACGTATGAAATGGCGAGCCAATCAATGCTTCTTCTTTAGCCATAGACCCAGTGGATGAGAGTAAAAACAGGTGGGAGAGAGTTGTTTTTACAGACATTGCAGATCAGTAACAAAAGCTAAAATCTCTTCCTGAAAAACTTGTCACCTAATGCGCAAACGGGGCAAACATGCACAGAAAGAATAAACAACCAGGTCCATAAATTTTGGAACAATAAGTTTGTATGTTTGTTGCAATTGCATGGCCAGGTGTGGACTGTTCTCTTGTTACTCCATGACTAATCAAGCAGATAAATGGCCAGGTGGTGATTCGGAGTGTTACATTTGCATTTGGTACCTGTTCATTCGAACTCTTAACATGGGTTCCAAAGAGGTGTGTATGCAAGTGAAGGAGGCTATTATTATTAGGCTGAAAAGAATCCCAAAATTAATTAACCGACAAGCTCAGCAACAGCCGAAAGATCTGTAGGATTAAAGTGGATGTCTGCTTAAAGGACCCTTTCACAACATCTAGTCCAGTCAACATCACTCTTGAAGATGTAGATGTGTCATTGTCGACGTCTACAGCCAAGAGACGGCATTATGACTTAAATACACAAGCTTCACAAGAAGGTGCAAACCACTAGTAATGCTCAAGACCAGGAAGGCCAGATTAGACTTTACCAAAAAACTTTGCCAGATTCTGTCGCCTGATGAAATTAAAATCAACTTGTACAAGAATGATGGTAAGAGAAGAGAGTGGAGAAGGAAAGCAGCAGCTCATGACCAAAAACATAATACGTCATCTCACAAAAATGTGCATGGCTGCCAATGTAACCGGGTCACTGGTGTTTATTGATGGCCAGACTGCTGATGATAGTCGTAGGAAGAATTCTGAAGTGTTTAGGGCTACACTTTCTGCTCTGATTCAGCCATTCATCTGATGCCGCTTCATTTTGCTAATGGATAATCACCCAAAACATACCAGGAAAGCTACCCGAGTTTCTTAAGGCAAAGGCATTATTTGGTTATTTTTCAATGGCCACTTCAGTCCCCTGATCTCAACCCCATCTCCACATACTATTCAGTAGCTAAATATGGGGAATGACTGCAGTCAGGGCTATACATTTTGCAATAAGGGTAAGTTGGCATTTGGCTTCTGTACATTACCATGTTGAATTTGAAATGAGGCATTAAATATGTGAGTGAAGCACATCTTTGTTAATTTGTTCCATTATTTATGAACATACCAAAAAAGGGGGTGTGAATGAAAATGGCTGTAATTACTGAATGGTTAATGCCACACTTTGAATATAAGCTGTGCTTTGCTCACATCTATTTTATAATTCTATAATAGATTTATATTCCCATATTTATTTTATATGTATTTATTATTTATTATAATTACCAATATTTAGCCTCTGAATTGATTATCAAATGTTTACACCACGCCTCTTTTTCCAGTTAAAATTTATATGGATCGAGTCAGATCAGGTCAAACTGCTCCGACTGAAGTCGTTCACACTCGCACACTCACCTGAAACCTGCGGATTAGCGATTCTAGCTGCTAGTATATTTTTGGGTGGTTGGAGGAAACTGGAGAACCTGAACGAAACCCACAGAGAAAATCTCTGAAACTCCATACCAACAGTAAGTGGAGGTCAAAATTAAACTGGAGGAAATGGAGCTGGGAGATTTGCTGACGTGTGGGGCAGTCAGGGGAAAACCCTGCACACTGTTGAGTTCTTCAGCAAGGAGAACTATAGTTGTTGTTTTTTTGTGTTGCCTGCCTGTGAAGCATAGCAAAGCACTTTATTTCATCTGTATCATTTTTCCCTCTATACTGACTAATATCCCAGTCCCAGTCATAAAGAGACATCCCACAGTATGGTGCTGCCACCACCGTGTCTGTACGGATGGTTATAATAGGGTGATGTGCAGTGCCTGGTTTCCTGATTCCAAATAGTTTAATTGTTGTGTCATCATGCCAGAGAATTTTGTTTCTCATTGTCTTGGAGAGTCCTTCAGGTGCTTTTTGGCAAACTCCCAGCCAGCTGTCATATACCTTTTAATGAGGAATGGCTTCTGTCTGGCCAGGCCTGATTGTAAAAGTGCTGCAGTGTCCTTCTGTAAGTTTCTCAGGGTTTCTCAGACTCAGGGTTTCATTTATAGTGACCCCTAAGTTCTTGGTTTCCTCTCTGACTATGGCCCTTCTTCCCTGATCACTCAGCTTGGTTGGGCGATCAGATCTGTGTCGACTGTTGGTTGTTCCAAATCTTTTCCATTTGAGAATGATGGAGACTGTCGTATTCCTGGGTGCCTTCAAGGCTCCAGAAAGTTTCTTGAATCCTTTCCAAGATCTGTGTCTTGACACATTTCTGTCTCATTGGTCTACAGATAATTCTTTCGACCTCATGGATTTGTTTTCACCCTGACATACACAATCTACTATCAGACCTTATATCGACAGGTGTATGCCGGTCCTAATTACGTCCAATGAAGTCAGCCAGGCGCAGGTGGACTCCAGTCAAGTTGTAAAAGCATCTCAAGGACCGCTGATAGGAGTAGGACGAGCTCAGTTGCTAGTCTCGTAACTAAGGGTCTAAATATTTATGTAAATAGGATTTTTCAGTCTTTATTTTTTAATAAATTAACAAAACACTCGCAACACCTGTTTTTACTTTGTAATTGTGGAGTATTATTTGTGGAATGATCAGAGGAAAAATATACATGAATACATTCTATGTGTGTAACTTTCCATCGGCACTTTATTTGCAGCACTGTTGCCTTGCACCTCCAGTTCCAGGGTTTGAGTCGGGTCTGTGTGCATGGTGTTTGCATTTTCTCTCCATGCTTGGTGGGTTTCGTCCAGGGTTCTCCCCGGTTTCCTCCCACAGTCCAAAGACCTGCAGATTAGGCTCATTGGCGTTCCCAAATTTCCCGTAGTGTGTGTGTGTGAATGTTCACCGGAGGTCCTACCATGGCTGTACAAATGGGAATAAATACAGTGGTCACCATTGGCGTTAACAGTCCTCTTCCATCCATCCATCCATTTAGGAACCAAGTCCACATGTAGAAATCTAAACAAAAAATAGGTTTATATACATTGTATATATATATTTACTTAGATAATTTATACAGTGAATCATGATTCACTCCAAGTAAAGGGATTTATTGTGCTGGATAACCAGCCGGCACGGTTGTTGAGGATGTGAGGTTCTGTAGATTAGTATCATCTGGAGCTGCGCTCTATGTTTCCTAGTAGAAAATACTTTTCAGATATTGTGCTTTCTGAGCTCTGTCAAACATTTAGATCAACAAGACCCTATGCGAAAAAAAAAAAAAACAGAAAACACTTCCATGAGCTTTACAAGTGATATTGAGTTCTGATGTAAGTCCCTTGTAAATGTTAGGATTAAGAGCTCAGTGGATCAATATGTTTAACAAAAAGCCCTAAATCAAATGCTTAGACTGTACTACTTCTTAAAATACATTGAAACTGTGCGTATATATATATATACAGTACAGGCCAAAAGTTTGGACACACCTTCTCATCTATCTGTCAATATGTTTTCTTTATTTTCATGACCATTTACATTGGTAGATTCTCACTGAAGGCATCAAAACTATGAATGAACACATGT
>JAQMYG010000033.1:25833334-25844908 GCA_030014215.1 Clariallabes teugelsi
GAGTAGAAGCTGAGGCCTGCATCATGTTCAATCCTCTCATTCACTCACACACACACATTTATATTTTTCTGCACCCACTCACATTTTTGTCTTTTTCTCTTCCCTGCAGCATTTACTAAAATGATTACAGTCAACGGCCAAGAGTACCATCTGCAGCTGGTCGACACAGCAGGGCAGGTAGAACACAAGCACGCACACACACGTGTGTGAATATATATATATATATATATATATATATATACACACACACACACTCACTCAAACACACAATTAGGCGTGGTTGAGCTGCAATAGAAGTAGCACAAGTGAGCGAGGGTGCACCTGGTCACTCCGCAGTCTGGTATTCATAGCAAGTGCACGCTGTGACCCTTACATTCGTAGCTTAAATTAAATCCAGGATTTTATGGTTTTGTTCTTTTTTTTATTATTATTATTATATATATATATTTTTTTTGCTTTTCTGACATTTTCTCAAAGTTAGAAGGTCAGGTGATGAGACGATGATACTGAATTGCACATTTTTACCGTTCTGAATGCAGGACGATTACGAGCATTATTTATTATATATTCTCTTACTGAAAACACATTTTCCAGTGTGAGTAGGTCAGTGGTGCAGGCAGGAGCCAGTGACAGAGTTGGGAATAAAATGTCAGGATGTGTACAAGCTCTGTGCATATGCACTGCGCTGCAGTGAGGGAGGTTGAGCTCCATCTTGTACAATGATGTCGCAATCTTCATCCAGGCCTTTTATACGAAATACAGTATAAGAACAGCTATGAGACTATATATATAAAGTGATACCATCCTAGTGTTGGAATTGTATACTGTATACCCTGCACAGATTTTTATTATGATGGGCGTTCCTGTGATATTATGATTTACAGATTTTATTTTATTTTTTTCTCTCCACAGGATGAGTACTCGATTTTCCCTCAGACTTATTCCATAGACATCAATGGTTACATCTTGGTGTATTCTGTTACGTCAAATAAAAGGTAGGTCGAAATACTATTTCTTATGTATTTTAACCGCTGTAAGCAATTAAAAGTGTACACGTCCGTGAAACTGGAGATGTGAAAATCATGGCCTTGTACTTGAGTTTTTTCTTTTTTTCTTTTCCCCTTTTGTGTCTACATGGGTAGACAAATCAATAGCCAAATCAGTGATGCCTGGGATAGTCAGACTCTGTGTCTGTTTTTTTTCATTTTTTATTAATTCTATGTTGCCTGGAGGTTCAATAGGAAGAGGGAACCAGCGGCTTCATTTCTTTCGCGCAAGAAAACTTTCATTTGCTCTTTGCGCATGACTTCACACCCGATCCAGATCCAAACCAGCTGCATTTTAATGTGCAGTCTTATGAATGACATCTGGTTATAAAAATGTACATTGCTGAACAGTTGGTTTGCTCGGAGATGCAACAAACTGTGACAGGCTTTAAGATCTTCCCATTAACAACAAGAAAAGAGATTTGTGATTATCACCCATCCAGTGAGAAGACAAGGTTAATCCTGGTCAAAGACGGCGGTAGATGCAGGGGGGTAAATTGGACTCAGCTAACTGTATTCATTAGCGTTATTAAACTTCTCAAAGTATTTAGTTCGCATTTCCTATTATTTTAATTTGGTGTTTCCTCAAACCCTAATTTTTTCGATCCTAGTTTTTTTCAAACTTCCGTCCAACGGAAGTGCCAAAACTTACAGTTCCTCAAATCTCCACCGGGGGCTAGCTGTACAAAAGTGAGACAATCCACATCGATCCTCATGTTAAAATGTCCAACTTTACAATGGAATTAAACATTTACAGCCTGGTACAATAAATTGTTTTATATTTTCCATTCAACAACTGCACAGGGGTGAATTTTTAATTATATTAAGCCAAAAAATTATGCATAATTAGGTGCGTGAGTATCAGCTGCATTGCATTGCATCACTATAGCTGAGCAGCTTACTGGAATTTTTTCATTTTACCTAATACAAGAAATGTAGAAGGTAAAATGAAAACAAGGACGAAGTGTAGGGGATGGATGATGGAGTTCAGTCAAATGCAAACGTTTGCATATACTGTAAATTAACAATAGCCACCCAAGCAGCGTAGTTATGCTAGCTAACCTGTGGTAACTCAGTTAAGTGGGAGTGTTTGAACCAACAGCCAGGCTGGCCATTTGCCCATGTAAAGATCAACCCCGGGGACGTCAGCTCCAGCCAAGATGGCGACGACAAGGGCTCCCACAATTGCGCTTTATAACCACCCTTTAGAAAACCCTATGGGTGACGTCACAGAGGGTTCGTCCTGTTCTTTTAATACAACCTATAGCCTGCATGCGCAACAACCTCTGTTACTTGTGAAACAGCACAGATACCAGAGTAACAAGTGGAGGAGAGAAAGCTGAACGTGATTAAAAGCTGAACGTGAATTGTGCTGATCTGCTTAAACATTATTTCTGTTATCTGGTCTCTCGTCATGCCTTCAGTACAATCTGTGAGGGTAAATTTAGACAGTGATTCATCATTGCTCGACTTGCCGGTTTTGTCTACGGCAGGCACGATCGCCTGAGAAAATGGCGGATCTTTTAATTGTGACTCACATGGCTGTAGAAACTCTAACACTAGTAATTTTACTGCCTAAAATATCGCATGGATCCGAGAGAATCCTTACACAATCACCATGCAAGGATACGAGAACTGACAAGTCAAGTAGAATCCTAAAGAGTGCAACTGTTCTATGACTCTAATGCTGGTATAACACACACTGCTGTTATTTATTCTTGCCGGTATTTATAACATGGTGTCACATACTTTAGAGTTTTGATTCGTCCATCCCTGGCCTGTTCAGAAACCTGTGCTGTGGGAGGAGGTGCATGGATATTTTTGATGATTTAGTAGGAGGATTGAAATGTCATGCTTCACAGGTGTGTGTTACCCCCTTCTCTTGAAATTTTTGCTTCATCATGAGCACTAATCGAGAATCAAACTTTGTCAAGATACTGATTTAATCAAAGCATTTAGAATGAAGCCCTAGTGGCATCATTTTGAAGGTTCAGATTGATTAGGTTTCTGGATGGGATTATACGTAGATGTTGGATTTATTACTTATTAAATACAGACATCACAAAGGACAGACAGTTAGCGAAAGTTTCATGAATACTTTTTAAAAAATAAGGTAATAGGAAGCTTCTTTAATCTGGTTCTTTTTTTTGCTGAAAAGCTCTTTTTCCCCCGAAGTATTTGGGAGACCCCTAGTCTCTGGAACGACTGCTTTTGACATAAAACTGTCACATAACCCAGTCGCTTTGTGTCCCCTGGGCTTGCGTAATGAAGACAAAGGTTTTTTTTGTAGAGGAAAGAAAAAATGACGAACCCTGTTGCATGGATATGAGAATTTGCAGAAACGTTAAACGGTATTAACATTAACCCACAAATCATAAAGGTTTACCGCCTTCTGCATGATGTTATTGTTGGATTTATGATTCGATGCTTATGTAAACGGACTAACGCTGACTAACATACTTTTTTTACTTCCAGATATTCCTGATTTTATTGCCATCAGTTAGACATCAACAATGAGGCCAATTTCATTCATATTAGTGCAGAGCAGCAAAAACCAATCATCAAGTAATGAACAGGATTGTTCTCATTGTGGAATTAAACACACAAGGGATTATTTAGTATCGTTAGATCATCTTGGAAAAACTCTCTGACAGGGATCTATGGCTTTCTGAATGTCTTCTGAAGAACCCACGATTATTATATAAGTCTTTTTTTCTTTCTCTTGCAGTTTCGAAGTAGTAAAAGTTATTCATGAAAAATTGCTGGATATGGTGGGAAAAGTTCAGTAAGTATATATTATTTTTTCCCCAGTAGTCATGTGACCTGCATCAGCATAATAAAGACAACTGTTTCTCCTAGTTTCTTTTTAAGGTTGAACGTTTTGTCATCATGAAGACTGATTAACACTTTTTATACTAATATCATGCTCCTACTATCTTTTACACAGAGTACCAATTATGCTGGTGGGAAATAAAAAAGATCTCCATATGGAGCGGTAAGTGGTGCATGTGTTATATTACAGGGAGTGCACAGTTATCCTGATATGATACTCTATTCACTGCCAGCTCAAATGGCCTAACCTAAAAACCTGTAATACCGTGACTGGCCCAAAACATTGGCATTGTTTTGATAACGTTATGTAAGATCACAACATTTATTCTGTCCAGAGTAGCAATAATGCTTGCCGTCATTTTTTTCTTCTGTAAATGAGGACTGGGAAACGGGCAGTATTTTCAACAGCCTTGTTTTTATTTACCCTATTCGGGCTTTATTAATTTGTCTCTCATAAATAATGTGTTGCATTCGTGCTGATAGAACATACAGCTGTTAAGTGTACTTTTTTAACTTGAGTCTGAATCTGGCAATTCAGTTTAAATTTGTTAAGGTTCTGCTAATTAAACTTTCTTGCTTATAAATTCCGGATAAATAGCTACTGTGAATGAATTACGGTAATAAATATCACCTTTTAACACGTAACTACTGATGGTTTTGTTTCACGGTGGCACTTCATGTTTTTGAATACTTGAGATATAAGTTTTGAATCACAATGAATAATTGTATGCGTTTTTGTCCAGTCGTTTTTTTTTTTTTTTTAATCATTCATTTAATTAAGCTATGTTTTTTATTTACTAATCAAGTCTATGAAAATCTGTGAGAACTCTCCACTGTCTTAATAAGCTGCCATCAGGTTTAATATATTGTACACAAATGCATAGCTGCATTAAAAGATCTGAACTAAAAGCCGGCAGTTTCTGAAAAATGCTATCAACCCCAGGAGAAGAAGCCGTGCTCTCTTGCTTCACTTGAGTCCTCCCGTCTTCCCGCATCACTGTTCAGTTTCTCATCAGCATACACTTACATATAATATGGGTAGAAGGAATAAATAGGTCAATCTGAGTCATAGCATCAGCGCTCAGAGCACACGGAGAAACATGCTGTGATGGTGCGCAATCAGCCAAGGAAAGATTTGCCGCATGATATTGCTGCATTGCTGCATGATATTCTGTCTATTAGAGGACTTTGCGAAGCTTTGTGTAGATTATGACCTTACCGAGGAAAGGGTTAAACGATTGTCTATTGAACATTCCATAAAGCTGAACTACAACACGGGCACAAACAGGAAATAAAATTGATGTTGCTTTGACCCTGCAGGCCGTTCCAAAGGATATGGGTGAAAATTTCCCCTTATTAAAGCAGACCGTTTGAGTGCCAGGTTTGAGTCATCCATGGTTTAGACAGTGCTGAAAACCTTACACACACTCACACACTCCTCAGCCATAACTGCCTGTGATATCTTTTTTAGATACTGTTTACATTCCAGTGCATTATTTTTTTTCCCTCTTTCCTTCATTTCGGGTCAAGCTTTTACTATAACACAGATCTCTAACGATGGTGTATTTAGTGCTGCAGTTGTGTAGTCAGCATCTACACCCCGGACACTCAAAAGCCTGACTGTCAGGATTTACATCCGTAATTCAACCTACAGTAATATCAATGCAGAGGTCAGTGTTCAGTCATTTGCAGCTACTGTCTGAAAAATGTGATGCACCAAAGGGTTTGTTTGGTGAAATAGGCTTAAAATGGATTTCGAGTTATTTTTGGTCTAGAGCTCAGAGTGCTGTAAAAGGCAGTTATATAGAGAGAGGTCTGTTTAGATCGTTTTGCATAATGCCTGGGGGATTCTTACTGCAGTTCAAGGCAGCATGCTGTGAAAGGCACTTTACGCCCGATCATAAGATTTGAAGATGTCCGCTTACCACACATTCAGAGAAATATGAAAGCTATAGTTGTTTAAAAATCGAAATGATTTGAATGAGTAATGTTATGTAATGTGACGTTCTTGGAGGAGAGTGAGAGGTTAAAGAGCTGACAGCTGCTCCTCTGCTTTGCTTCCTTTGTGGACATGGATACAGATCAGTGCGAGTGAAAAGGACAAGGTAGTTTAACTGCGTAAATGTGTCCCTCAGGATCCTGTAAATGATGGACTGAGAAACCAAGTTGGAGTGTGAGACTGGCTTGGAGCAAAACTGGCCAACGTTTATGTTTGTAAAATATTTGCAATATATATATTGTAGTGGAAAATCACTTTTATTGGAAACTTCAGGCTTGAGGTAATTATTTCTTAAAAGTGTTAGAAATGTTGTACAGCAGAATGGTTAAAGGGTAGGGATGTTATTGATTAATCACTCATCAATTAATAAGTAAAAAAAATTACCCATAGTGTTTGTATTGCCAATTTTTGTTTTTTCATATTTACCTCACGTCTATTAACTTGTACACCACAAGAGGGCACACTTGCAGTTCAGGTGATGTGCAGTATTTGCAGTACAGGTAATCCTCAAATTATGAACGAGTTCCGTTCCAGGAGCACGTTCGCAAGTCCAATTTGTTTTTAAGTCCGACAGAGTGAGTCTTGTACATCTTTGATACGAATATACAGTGGAACCTCGGATTACGAGCATAATTTGTTCCGGAATAAATTGTATCCCAAAACACTTGTAGACCAAGGCGAGTTTTCCCATAAGAAATAATGGAAACTCAAATTATTCGTTCCACAAAAATTCATACATAAATACATAAAAATAATTAATGCAAAATATAAAGTAAAAATAAAACAAATTAACCTGCACTTTACCTTTAACAAAAAGTTTTTTAAAAATCTCGACAGATAAGTGTTTCCATTTATGCGCGCAGGCGCTACAGTATGTGTCTGTGTGTGTGTGTGAATCTAAAGTAAGAGAACAGGAGGAATCAGCCCTTCCCGTCTCCTCCCCCTTCTCATCTTACAGTAAATCTTTCTCCTCTCTAATTTGAATTTCACACAAACACACACGCACATTAACGGAAACTGTTTTGTCAGCAAAATTAACAAGGAACATCGCTAGTGACACTCGCGTGATCGCATACTAGCGCAATCACTGCTGTAAAGTAAAACAAACAAACAAATGAACCTGCGCTTTACCTTT
This sequence comes from Clariallabes teugelsi, assembly GCA_030014215.1. NCBI lineage: Eukaryota > Metazoa > Chordata > Actinopteri > Siluriformes > Clariidae > Clariallabes > Clariallabes teugelsi. The sequence goes on from JAQMYG010000033.1 coordinate 25,840,347, forward strand.
AAAAAGAATCACGACAGAGCAGTGTTTCTTTGTAGAGCAGAGAGTGTGTGTGTGTGTGTGTGTGTGTGTGTGTGAACCAGGGAGGGGGTGGGGGAGGGGGGGGGTGTAAAGGCGAGAGTGTGTGTGTGAATGGGCACGGTGTCAAATTACGAGCGCGCACACACATAACGACAGGCTGAAACAGAGAGGGATCTTTAATGAGACTTTCTTTTGCTTTACACGCGCGCACACATGTGTTATAAGAAACAGTACATACACGCTTAGGTACTCATAAACCAAGACTTGCTCGTGTTTCAAGTCAAAATTTATTAAAAATCTTTTCCCGTTTTGCGGAACACTCGCAAACCACGTTACTCGCAATCCGAGGTTTATTTGTACAATGTAAACCATACCAATTTACTTGACTAAATGTGTCCCTGTTCCCCACACTGCCATCATGTGGCCAAAAACTGTAATCGTGCCTAAGGAAATTAATCTCACAGTGAAATGTTTTCTCTGTGCCTTTAAACCGCGAGGAAAATCCCTGTCGCCATTTTATCTCTGTTTTCCACTCTGTTTTCTCTCCATTTTGAGCTGTCTTCCACTGTATTGGGCTGTGAACTCTGGATTTTCTGAAATTAGGACTATTCGCTATCAGGACAGCTTTACAGAAAAGCCATTTTCTTCTGGACTGATTCATTAAAACCAGTGAAGCCGACTAAGTTCTCCCACACACCCCTCACACACATACAATATACAGGACTTTAGACATTTTATACGTTCACTTAGACACTGAAAATATTGTATAAACTGTAAATATTGGTATCTCATGCACAGCAGTAAGCTACTTCTGTGATTGAACAGGAAGTAGGACCGTGGTCTGTTTGTATCTTCGGAAATTCATAACTCGTAATGTTCGTAAGTCAGGGACTACCTGTAGTGTTATATTTTTTTTTTTCTTTGTAAATGAAGATCGGGAAACGGACAGTATTTTCTGTTTTTATTTAACTTATTTGGGCTTTGTTAAATTTGTCTCATATAAATAATGTGTTCCATTTGTGCTGCTAGAACATACAGCTGTTAGGAAAAAATGTGCATCTTGTAAGTGTTAATTGTTGAAGCTTCATCGATTATTTCTCGTTAATGTGTTTAACCATCATTTAGGAAAAATGTATGGTAGATTTGAGATTATAGTTAAAGGTAAGGGTAAAAGGCTGGTGACTAGTGAAGTTGCTCGATCTGCAGTTAAACCGTAGAGGAAGTGTGTGTATGCGTTATCTACAAGCCATATAAGATCGATAGTGCCATTAGTGGTCTGTCAATAGGCATAGGCGGTCTCCCCCACACACACTGATACACTCAGCTTTATCTGGTCTGTAATCCAGCCTCCCAGCTGAGCATCCGCAGCCGCTTCTACACTCACAGAGATGTTACAGAACATTGCTTCTTATTTCTTTATTAATATTTTCCAATTCAATACGTACATCTACAATTCACAACCACTTCACACACAAAAACAAGCTAAACTACTGTACAACGTATTTATTTCTTAAAATTCCTAATATACAATGAATAAGAAAAGACGGAGATGCTTACACTCATTTAATTGTGCTCAGTCTGACCATTCTTAGTGTTCTGATTAACATGCTTGATTTAAAATCCTTCACAGGATCTAATTAGTAGGAAGTAGGAATCTACAGTTTAGATTCCCCGTGGGTTTAAAGCTCGTTGAACCGTGCTGAGAAGAATGCATTCCTCTTACTAAGGAAATGTGTAGGTTAGAATAAAAATGTTTATTCTTCAGCTTTTTGAAATGAAGCAAGTAAAAAGTGTGTGACTGGCTTTATCAATACATATGACATTAGAGGAACTGCACTGAACTTTGGAAAATAGAGAGCTTTATTGTTAATTCCAGTGGTGAGCAAAAAAAAAGTGTAATTCACAAATGACTGTGATTTATTTATTTTTTAATAATGACAATCGATATAATAAAGATAATTCATGTTTTAATTAATTAAATTGCTATACAAAAATCAGTATTTAGTATGAAGTTCTTTATTCTTCAAAACCTGCTGGAGTCCTAAACACGTCTTCAGTACTCGGATGTCACTTATTCAGTCCTTGCCTGTGTGATTGCTTCCTGGAGATCCTGGTGTCCAGAGCATGGTTTCATTCCTGCCTTCTTCTCCATTGTCCAACAGCTTGGGTTTACTTCTAGAGATGACCCAGGCCATGGCTCCAGAAGCTGAATAATGTTGTCACAGGGAAAGCTACAGTATAATACATAGCATATGCTTTCTTAATACTTTTGGCCACCACTATACAGTGTTTAAGTATATACTGTACGTAAACCACAAAAGAAAGTATGTGACCATTTGCTCTACAATCCCTAATATCACAAGTTTGCAACCTTTCTTACCAAATGCAGCCAACAATCAGATACTTGAACATAAAGAAGCCATCTGACTGACGTTACAACTAATGCTTGCATCGTGTTTGCTCGTATGCTTTGTTGCTTTATACATAAAAAACATTTATCAATCTATTAAAAACCTGACAATATGAACTAGTTTCCAATAATTCCCCAAAAAGCTCACAGAATCTCACAGCATTTCTATTGAGAAACTGGGGCAGCTAAGTGCAAATTCACAGGAATATGAATAGCCTGATTTGCAGCCTTCATGATTCTGAATCATTGTGGCCAGGAAAGTGTTCAGTAAGTATCAGACTTTTAACCTTAAATACACTCTCCTCCCTTAGTGTTATCAGCTGCGAAGAAGGAAAAGCGTTGGCAGAATCATGGAACGCAGCATTCATGGAGTCCTCTGCAAAAGAGAACCAGGTAATAAGCCATCTTCAGCACACAGACACACACTGCTATATTTTCCCTTTCGCCCTGTGATGCTGTGCTTTTCTCAGATACCGCTCGCTGGCAGAAATCAGATTCTTTTAAAGGTTTAAAATTTAACCCAGTTTTAAAGTTTCTGAAAGTATTCCCTCCTTTGCTGTTCTGTTAAAAGTTCATTTGACTTTCAGGCCTGATCTTTCATTCTGGTCCCAAAAGACACACACACACACACTGAGCAGAGAGCACTAGTGGATTGAGCTCAGCAAGAGGTGGCAAGAACTACTGATTTTTCTGATTCTGAACCAGCGTGAGTTCAGTCCTGTCTTTAATGAACGCTTAGTGGCACGTCAGTCAAAACTAAGGGCCCTTTCTGTCATATGGGGTTAATTTTTTTTTACAGAAAGGACTGGTTGCTATACCGTTGCTATGGCAGTGAGGTCATGTGGTGGCATAATGAGATGCACTGCAGAGGCAGAAGCAGAGGGAGTACCTCGGGGAAGAGTGCGCCTGGCTGTACATCACCCATGAAATGGCTATTAGTGCTTAGGACACTTATATCAGCTTGCCTTCTAAATCTGTAGGATTATTGAGCGCGTCATGGCAAAACATATTTCACTCTTTTTAGTGAATTATAGTCATGTATTAAGAATTACACTACATGACGTGGCAAAATGATCACTTTTAGGGTTGTCTGTTTTCATTGCCACTGTTCCCCTGACATCCTTTCAGTTGCTGCATAAGAGTGACAGTGTCTTAATCCCAGTTTGCTCTTTGGGACTGTGGTGTTACAAAAACTTAAATATCTGTAGTGTTCTTCTCCTGTCCACACGAGCATCTTTCTGAGGACCAGAATCTCCCTGGAGAGCCAGTAAGTCCACAGAGGGGGACAGTGCGGAAGTTCCTAATTGAATATCAGAGCCCCAGTTTCCATCCAGCGGCAAGAAGAGGGTCACGGCTGCTTTGTCTCCGCGCTGGCTGTCCATGAGTCAGACCATAATCACACTACAGTTCATGTTTTTCGTTGGTTAATTGGTTCCCTTTTGAGATAAAATGCAGACACATGAATGCACTTTTTTGCAGGGATGATTAGTTTATATTTAAAATGAAATGGCATCATAAAGGATTTTGTTGAATTTTCCTTGAAAAGGTTTGATGAAGTTTTCTGGGCTTTTTTTCATGAACTCTCAGCCTTTTATTGCTGATAAACTGGCTGGAGTGAAGCTTTCCAATCACATTTTATGTCCATTTGAAAATGTCTAATGAGGTAGTATAAAGTCATTTATTCATTCTTATAAGCTGAATCTTATTTCTGTTTTGATTATGTAAAGACATGACTAAGTGCTTCTCTCTGCGTCCCTCTCATCAGACTGCAGTGGAGGTGTTCAGGAGTATAATCCTGGAGGCTGAGAAGATGGATGGCGGAGCCCCTCCAGGCCGGACAACCTGCTCGCTGATGTAGATTCGCACTCCCTGCCTGTTCTGACCACTGGAGGACACACATAGACCTTTCTGGAGAATGCTTTTTCAATCAGTCCTTCAGTTAGTTACGGGAACACTTGAATTTTTGGCTTAGATCAGGACGAGGTCAGGGGTTCGAGAATAAGGGTTTGGATTCGGTTTAACAGATAGAGTTAAGCACATCTTGCGATAAATTGTTCACCAGAAAAGTCTGTTTGTAGTCCACTAGCCCACCCAACAACCCCCCCAGCGCCCCCCCCCCTCCCCCCCCCTCCCA
>JAQMYG010000033.1:25868002-25882360 GCA_030014215.1 Clariallabes teugelsi
CCAAGCACGGGGAGAACATGCAAACTCCATGCACACAGAGACGGGAATCGAGCCTGGCTGGGAATCGAACCCGGACCATGGAGGTGCAAGGCGACATTGCTAAGCACTACACCACCCTCCCGCCGCATAACTGCACATGTAGATTTAAACACTGCAATATTTCGGCTATAGCAACATGGCTTAAAGAAAAACAAGGTTTTGTTTTTTATTTAATCCAAAATAGATTTTAATTTAATTTCTTCCAGGATGCTTTAGACTCTACCATGTGCTATAATGTACAGTATGTCCTTCTTTATGGGGGGTTTGATCAGTATTATGGGTCAGTCTTTCCCACTTCTTTTCCCGCACAGGCACTACTGCTGTAAACAGAACTGACACTTAAAACTGACACATTCAAACTAGTGTTCAAAAGTAATTATCATAATATCAGTACTCTTGTCACTAAGATAGTCATTCTGACTTACCCAAAATAAAGATCAGCTGTGTTTTTGGTTATAAAGGGAACATAAGACGTAGAAAGAAACACTGTGAAGGCCAACATCCACACGCAGAGAAAATGGGGCACCACAGTGAAGTTATCAAGAACAACATTACAAAAACTTATCACGGCGGCTCTGAAGAGACAAACTCAGTGAAACCTACAGCAACATTGAATGTGCTGAAGGAACATTTGGCAAGTAGATCTACAAAAACACATTTTAAAATCTAGGGGAAATCCTTGCCAGAAGAGCTGAGGTTATTATAACAGCAAAGGGAGATGATAAGTGCATTTAGATACTCAGAATGCATTTATGGGTGTGGATAGATTTTTGGCTATGGAGTGTACATAATCCTACCCCAATCCATGTGGTAAAATGTGTTATATTGTGATAAGGTCAAGGCAGAAATTTGATGCATGTATATCAGCCAATGAATGCAGTAAAGTATGGTGGTGGCAGCATCATTGTAAGCGGCTGCTTCTTTAGTAATGGAACTTGATCTATCAGAAAATCCTGCAATCCTATTGTTAGACAGCTAAGAATGATGCCAAATTTCACCTTCCAGCACAAAAATGAGCCGGAGTACAAATTTCAAATCCAAGTCAAAAAATTTAAACTGACTTGGAGCCTATGCAGTATCTATTCTATTGTATTGTAAACATGTGGAATGATGCGTACAGGGTTGTTCCTTTATGATTACATACTGTAGATCTAGAGCATTGCCAACTGCCAAATCAAAATGTACTAAGTTGGTAATCTCTTAATTGAAAAGAAAAAAAGATGTGTGGTGGCAGTGTGGCGTAGTGGGTCACCACTGTGGCCTACTGAGGGTTCAATTCCCGCCTCAGGTCTGTGTGCATGGAGTTTGAACATTCCCCCTGTGCTTGGCGGGTTTCCTCCCACAGTCAAAAGACATAAAGATTAGGTTAATTGCCATTCCGAAAACTGACTGTTGTGTGTGTGTGTGTTTGTGTGTGTGTGTGTATGGCCTGCAATGGATTGGCAGCCTGTCCAGTGAGTACCACACCTCATGCCCAAACTCTCCTGTGATAGACTCCAGGCCGCCACAACCCTGTACAGGATAAGCAGTATAGATGGTGAACAAATGAATGAATTCATAAATGATGTGCATTACAAGTGCAAAGTGGTTTAACAAAGTATTAATTTAGGGGTGTGCAAGATTCGTCCTTGCTTTCTCCTATTTGTTTTTCTCTTGAATCAACAGGCATATGCAGACTTTTAGTATCCACTGGAATTTCTCCTGATGCTTGCATTTCTTTATTCTTTTGTTACGCTTTTTTTTTTTTTTTTTAAAGCAACCTTGTCACTTTTTGCTCTTACTGCTGTTTACAGTATATTGACACCTGATTGTGTAAAGCTGCTTTGCGACAATGACAATTGTTAAAAGCGCTATACAAATAAAATTGAATTGAAAATTGAACCTACACATCAAAGAAAGAGGGAACGATCCTTCAAGAGGACATTCTGAACCTAATAATAAACATTACATTACATTAAATGTGTAACTAGTCACGAGTGTTTAGTGGCCTGGTCTTCAGTTCTAATGTGTGATGGAGGCAAATACACCAAGCAGGAACAACTCAGACATTTCTTAAGAAAAGGACTTTCTGGACGCCATTGCAGAGGAAAAGAAATCTCACGAACAAACATCTTTCAAAGTAACTAATCTGAATTGAACTGAACAGTATATAACAGTTGTTATAAAATGCAACATTGTTATACTTTGTAACGTTCTAATCCATTTAAAATTTTCCTTACAAATAGAACCTTATGACGTAATCTAACGACACTCGTTACAGCCTGCGGGTTAGAAACGCAACTAAACATGTTACGGGATAAGATCCGGGTGTTCATCTGAGCACGTCGAGTCTCCAAAGATAGAAGAATATATATATATATTAAAATAAATAAATAAATAAAAAATAAATAAAATAAATAGTTTCAAGCTTCAAAATAGTTAAAACAAATGAACAGGATTCTTCCAGGAAATGAATCCGCACCTGCTGTGTGACACAACAGAAAGTTGCCAGGAGAATTTGTCACTCTTTCAAAAAAAACAACAAAGACAAAAAAAAAAAATAATAATAATAATAATAAAGACTTTTCCGTACCTTTGGCAAAACAAATGACCCTGGTTTCGCGTTTCTGCTTCTCCCTGATGGAGTTGTACTGCTCTTTTAACAGCGCGATGTCCATGCTGCTCGGCTGGTAGACGGCGTCCGTGTGTTCCTCCTGCTCCTGACTCGCTTCCTCGCGGAACTGCGCCGACTTGAGGAGCCGATCGCACGGACACGGCCAGTGAGGGCAGCACGCAGACGCCATCCTGCCCACCCTGCACCCTGCTCTCATTTCACCAGCTCTGATCCACTACACACCAGCACCAACACCAACACCAGCCCAGCTTGATTTCCACAGCTACCCCTGACTGGACACCCATGCAGATACAGATAGAGTGTGCACATTGGCACTGCTGCTGTACAAATATACTGGCAAATAAAGGAGGGCAATTCAAGGTTGTGCTTTATTTAACAGGATTAAAATCATCACTATGCAAACCAACATCATCATCATCAGTATTTGTATTGTCAAGTCTTCAAAGGAAAGCTCCACCCTGACCAAAACAACATGTTCTTATTAAAAAAAAAAAAAAAATTGGTATTTGTGATTCTGGTGCCAATTTGGTACTGTATTGTTGTACGTTATGTGTTACTCTTTCACGTCACATTCAGATATTTTTAGTACAGTGGTGTTTATTATGAGTTTCGGGAGTGGTGTGATCCTACCAGGTGCGTCCCAGAAGCCGCTCTCGACTCCACACTGCTAAATATATATACAGTATACTGTATGCACATAGTCTGTTTGTCATAGAAGCAGCTTGTGAAAGTAGTTCCAGCCGCCAATCAGAGAGCACTTTCCCATATAATCACTCAAACCAGGCCAGAAATCAAGGATTATCAACAACAAAAAGACAGCCACAAATATATCAACTACATCATTCAAAACAGGACAGACTTAACAGTACGCTTTGTCTGTACTCTACAGCACAACAAAGAAATAACTCACTCACTCATTGTCTATAAAGATTTATCCTGTGTATGTGATTGTGGGGTCCTGGAGTCATTTCCAGGAGACTTAGGGCACAAGGTGCGGTACAGCCTCAACAGGGTGCCAATCCATCACAGAGCGCACACACTCTATGGGCATCTTGGGAACACCAACAGTTTGCATAATCTTCATGTTTTTGGACTGTGGGAAGAACCTGAAGTACCCGGAGTAAACCCACCAAGTACAGGAAGAACGTGTAAATTCCATGCACACAGAACGACGAGGCTGGAACCGAACCTGGACCCTGGAGGTGCAAGGCGACAGTGCTAACCACAACGTCGCCATGCTGGCACAATTAACAGCAAACATAATTCAACCAGACAAAAAAAAAGATACCATTAAATTAACAAGCCAAATATTAAGGAACCATCATCCAGCCATCCCTTATTTATATAGCCTATCCTGTGGTCACAGGGACGCCTGGAGCCTATCCAAGTGAACTTAGGGCATAAGGCAGGGGACACTCTGGACATGGTGCCAAATCACACACACACACACACACACACACACAAACACATACACAATCACACACTACTACAGGCAAATTGGGATCAGTCAATGTACTGTGCACATCTTTGGATCTTTGGACAGCGGGAGGACATTGGAGAATGTGGAGGAAACCCACCAACCATGGGGGGAACAGAAAAAAAAAATTGAGGAAATATCAGCAATACATAAAGCCACTCCATTTCTGAAATGCTAGTATTAAGCCAGGAAGAAGACAGAACAAAACTACAACAGAGAACATAGATCTACAACTGGTAAAAATATGAATTATGGCTTAATGGTCAGGTTTCCAGTTCTCTCCTAAAAAGAAAAGTAAAACCTCACTCACCATATTGCACTGATGTTCAATGTCTTGGATTTTGAGAGAAATCCAGTGTCGAGGAGGTAGATGGAAATATCAAACATTGGACTTCAAGTTTCAGAATGAAATACAGCCATGCAACAGAATTATTCAAAGTTAAAGCAGACTTTGATCAGCCTCTAAGAGATGAGCACAATTGTGTTCATGGGTCCATTAGCATAAAAGTTTGGAACTTTATCTGTTTGAGCACTAATTTTAATTGGTGTTCCTATCAGCAGGTTGCTGAATGGCATTGTGGATGAAACATTAGGCAGGGATGAAAATAAAACCAGAATGTCAATGAAGTCAAAAAAACACACCAAAGGTCTTTAACCGTTCAATGTGTTTTTATTTATGACTTTTTATTACTGTTAACTATCTGTCCTATTTAGATGTATTTATGTACTGTAGCAATTTAAACAATAGATGTTGTCCAGATGCAGATTTTAATTCCTAATGAGCAGGCCAGAGTCAACATCACCATATGATGATATGAGGAAGAAACCTTGTGAGGAACCAGACTCAAACAAGAACACTTTTATGTGAATATCTGTTTGTGCTGGTGAGATCATCTTTGGCATTTGGTAAATGCTTGTAGATGGAAATAGTTTCTGAACCTCCAGTACACTGCAATTCACCCTTATAGAAAAGCTGTTTTTGATCACCAAGGTTGGAAAATAACTTATAAGTTGATAAAGATGTGTTTATCCTAAGCTGGATTTTCCAGCATGATATATTATAATGGTCTTTATACCTGATCATTATAATGAATTATAGAATAAACTGTCCTTTAAGCTTTAGAGTAGCAGTGTTGACACAGCACTGTTGATGTAATGGGTGAGTCTGGCAGTGACAGTTAGGCAATGCCGCTTGTTCATATTGAATGCAATTAAACGTTTGGTTAAAATTTGATCATTTCACATAACTACACATACAGAATATGCTCCTCTTTGGTTTGAGGGTAGGAAAAAAAAACCCTTACTTCTTCAGAATCCTGTGTTCATGGTGTTTTGCTGTTGAAACCTTATTATAACACGGTGTGATCATTACACCAATTCAGTCAGCAGCCAGGCTCAAAGGTCTGCACCCCTGAGGACATGCTGTAGTACATTTACTTGAAAGTGAATTTATATAAATGTCTAATGACATACGGCAGTGGACAGGTGACAGGTGTTTATTTTTTTTAAAGTCTAGACAAATATTGCTGTAAATGAAAAATGCCAGTGTCAGAAAGATTACTCACTCACTCACTCATCTTCTATACCGCTTTGTCCTGTATTCAGGGTTGTGGAGACCTGGAGTCTATTCCAGGAGGCTTAGGGCACGAGGCGGAGTACACCCTGGACAGGGTGCCAATCCATCGCAGGGCACACACACATACTCACACTCTCATTCACACACTACGGGCAATTTGGGAACACCACACACCTAACCTGCATATCTTTGGACTGTGGGAGGAAACCGGAGTATCCGGAGGAAACCCACCAAGCACAGGGAGAACATGCAAACTCCATGCACACAGAGACGAGAATCGAACCCAGAGGTGCAAGGTGACAGTGCTAACCACTACACCACCATGCCGCCTCAGAAAGATTAGCAAATTTTAATATTAATAGGTTTATTTAATATTTTGGCCCACTTGGTGATTTGCAATAGCGATGCAAAAATTAAAAGTTTAAATAATGTTAACACATGGTATCTTTCTGCTTTAATAATTTCAAAGTAAGTGCACGCAGTGTATATTAGTCTAGGCGATGTTCAAGTCAAACTGGGATTTTTGATTGTGCAGAGTAAAAACTCCTTTTATTTCTCTATATAATTCCTGCTACACTAATACATTTATCCCAGTGTTTCACTAGTGCTTGGTAACCATCAAGGTGGAGACATTTGGAAATCTCTTAAAGCAAGGTCAGGAATGTATGGGGGATGTGGCAATAACACCCAGCCAAGTTCGTGTAATGTGCAAGTAATGTGGTGGGCAGCATGAGCTTGTGCATTGTCCTGAAAAAACAGAATGTCTTTGGTAATCATACCAGGACTTTTACACTAATTATTTATTTTCACATTTAGTGCTTGTTATTCTCTATTGCAGTTGTTATTGTCTTACACAGTTAACCATGAATAGGGTAGGTATAAACCGATCACTTGCTTTAGGTTACACATGCAGTTTCAAGGCATAACATGAAAAATGGATGAGGTTCACGCAACTTTTTCCATTTTACCAAGGTAGAATTTTCATACTTTATACGGCCAAAAATTATGTGGATATCTACATAATGAACAACCAACTCCAAAACCATGGGTATTAATACACAGGTGCTCCTGCTTTGCCTAATTATCTCCACTCCTATAAAAAGGATTTCTACTAGATTTTGAAGCATGGATATGGGGATATTTGCTAATTCAGCAATACAAGCATTAATGAGTTTGGGCACTGATACTGAGTGAGGAGGACTGTTGTTAAGTTGGTGTTCCAGCTCACCTCAAACGTTTTCGGTCTAGACTTCAAAAGGTGTTTATTATATGCGATCTTGATTGACACTGACATCTTCCTTTGTATAAATTGCATTGAACTTGGTATATTTTAATGTTATGTCATTTTTTTATTTATAATTTTTATACAGTAGTGAAGTGATTTCAGTGTTGTATTTGAGTTTAAAGTAAATGTACTCTTATCTGTTAACACACATCCACTTGCACTTCCGGGAATTGTTTAAGGAAAGTTAAACACAGATTCTACTCAGGAGAAATGTGCTTGTCAGCACTTCTGAGGGGGCACGGCGGTTTAGAGGCAAGCACTTTTCCAAAAGCACTATTGCCTTCAGGGGTGGGGGGTTTGAATCTTGTCTCCGGTCTGCGTGCATGAAGTTTGCATAGTTTTTTGTGGGTTTCCTCCAAAGGCCAAAGATGTGTTGTTTTTCAAATTGTCCATAGTGCATGATTGTGTGTGTGTGTGTGTGTGTGTGTGCCCTATGATGGGTTGGCACCTCATCTATGGTGTCCCCTGCAGTGCATGCTAAGATTCCTGGGACAGCCTACCAGTTTGTGTTACGGAAAATAATTAATATATGAGTTCTTTGGACTGTCAACAGCAATGTTTATTGGTCAAAGTCTTGAATAACGGTGGTGTGTGCAGGTTTTTAGATATACAGTAGAGGTTAAGTTAAGTTAAGTTAAGTTAGTTAAGCCTTTATTTGTCACATATACATTACAGCACAGTGAAATTCCTTCTTCTGATATCCTAGCGTAACTGGGGTCGCAGCGCAGGGTCAGCCATGATACAGTGCCCCTGGAGCAGATAGGGTTAAGGGCCTTGCTCAAGGGCCCAACAGTGGCAACCTGGTGGAGCTGGGGATCGAACCGCCGATCTTCCGGTCAGTAACTCAGCTATGTATGGTTAGAGCCATACACTATACTGTATGTACAAAATTATTTGGCCAAACCTGTTATTTAAATTCAGATGCTTCAATCAGGCCCCTTATCCCCAGTGAAGGGCAATCTTAATGCTTCCGCATACCAAGACATCTTGAACAATGCTATACTTTCAGCTTTGTGGCAACAGTTTGAGGAATTCCCTTTTCTATTCCAACATGACTGGGCACCGGTGCACAAAGCAAGGACAATAAAGACATGGTTTGATGAGTTGATGGTGTGGAAGGACTTGATTTGACAGAGTGTGTGTGACTTGACCTCAACCCCATCGAGCACCTTGGTGATAAACTGGAATAGAGATTGCGACAGGCCTTCTAAATGATCTTATAAATGCTCTACAGAATGGATGGGCCCGAATTCACAAAAACACTGGTGGACAACGTTCCAAGAATAGTGGAAGCTGATATACAGTAGCTGCAAAAGGGAGACCAACTCAATATTGAAGTATATGTATTTGGATACAATGTCATTACAGGTTTGTCCAAAAGGTGACTAATGGGTGACGTCACTTAATTATGCACACTACAGTGTTGCATTTAAAGAATATCTGATTTGATCATTGCCGCAAAATAAATTTTTTTGGTTGCATTTTTAGGAGTTTAAAAGTCTGGTGATGTCACAATTTTTTTTTGTGCTGTCACTTTAAGTGTGTGGTGTGCGCGCGCGCATGCATGTGAACTTTTACCATTCTGCAAGACACCACCAGAGCGAATGGCTGCACTAACAGACTCGTACTACTTAGGATTTGACTTCAGCACCCAACAGGTAGTATCAAACTTTATGAATTATTCTTACTTTCTTAAAACGCGTAGCTCGCGCACGCATGTTATCTAAACCACATTTTAAAAAACATCAGAACGATTTTCTTCCTATCCGTATTCCGGGAAATCCCGCCTTCTCGTCTATGATTGGTCAGGGTGTAACACGTGACACGCGATCAGCCAATCACAACAAGAGCACAAATTTTTTGTCGTCAGCTGATTTTGATTTTAATTGAAGTCAAAAATAAATAAAACCTCTGTCTATAGAACATAAGATAAAAAGAACATTTCAAGCTTTAGCAAGAGCGGACTGCTCACGCTATGACGTCACATGTCTGATGTTATAGTGCTTGGCGCTAATAAATCTCTACAATGGTTTGACCTGTTAGCTAATGTAACTCTTAGGGAAAACCAACCGGAATACGGGTGTAGAATAAAGTCTGGAACTGATTGGTAATCTGGATTGAGATTTAGGGGATTGATATTAACATGCTATGCTGCAAAGTGTATAACTTGTTTGCTAAATAGGGACAGTTATTTCATAATATGTAAAGCTTTAAAAACCTAGAATTCACCAACCTGAAGGTGCAATACTACTACTACTATTACTACTACTACTAATAATACTAATAATAAAACTACTGTGTGTGCAAATAAAACCCCAAAGGAATATTCTATACTTCATGTTTTGCAAGGAGATCATTAAAAAAAACATTTAAAATGAAAGGCAAAGAATTCAGTATGCTACTTGTATAAAGTTTAAGGTATTGATCACATGAATATTATTTTATTGTGTTAATATTGTTTTTATGCATGCAGAATGTACACAATTTTCACTTTGATCAAATCTTGAATCTTAAAGCTTCAGTAGACTTCTGTAGAAAAAGACATTCCATACAAATGTGTGCATTCACATTTGCGGCAACAGTTTTGTGTGATTGTCTGCAGGGTGTAATGATCAGGTGTCCACAAACTTTTGGCCACATAAAGTGTACGATATTCATATTTGAACCTATTTGAACCGATATTTGAACCTATTGTCCTTTGCTTTTTTATTTGTTTAAAGCTGAAAGTTATTGCTATTGATGGAAAGCTTCAGGTTACTCACCAGAGCAATGTCCAGTTTGACAGTGACCTTCCAGAGTTCAGGTAGGCATGTTTGCCTTGTTGCTCACATCAGAATGTCTTCTTTGCCGACAATAGTTACAGTATTGTGTTGAACTATCTTTGTTCTGTGCTTTTAACATATAGGACTCAGGGGGGAGTCCACATCCACGAGGACAGAGTGACAGTAACCTCTCCAGTGCTCATGTGGGTCAAGGTGGGGCAGCTTTAATGAGTTTGTTAAATGCATAAGATATATGCATGTAATATAAAATAGTTAACCTTTCTTGTCTATAACATTGCACATCAGTTCTTTTTTTAACTGTGCAAAGTTGATTTGCTGAGTTAGATAATCAATAAAGATTTTCAACTGCAGGCACTTGACATCCTCCTTGAGAAGATGAAGAGTGCTGGATTTGACTTCTCTCGTGTGAAAGCTGTTTCAGGCAGCGGGCAGGTAAGTCAAGCTCCTTTTTGACTTTATGTACTGAAATACATTTACAATGAATGAAGCCAATTTTCTCTATGTCTTCACTGAAGCAACATGGCAGTGTGTACTGGAAAAAGGGAGCGAGGAAAACTCTGCAGTGTCTGGATCCGGGAAGGTGTTTACACGGCCTGCTGCAGGTACCAGCTGTTTTGATCAGTAACTCCATTGAGGAGATTTAATCCGATTTCCTTTTGAAAATCTTCAAGGGATCATCAATCATCTGTCCTGTCAGTCTTCGTTTATACTGTTACGAAACTGCGGCTGTTTAAGGTTTAAAGTAGGACCTTGTGATCCGGGAACATGTTTAGCATGAGAGCAGAGGGCAGAACCTGAATGAGGGTAGAGAATGTAGTGTTAAATTTGGTCATTTTGAAACATTTTTTTGTATTTTTATAAATATGAAATGATTTTTAATAAATACAGAATGAATTAAAGATGGGTTGTGATATTCATTCAGTTTGAATATAGATGTTTTTATTTTAAATGCATTCAAAATAATATGAACTTGGTAGCTAGGCAAAAAACAAAGTTAAATTAAAAGGTAAAAATCCTGAAATTAAAATTTTATTATTAAATAAAATGCACTTTAATATTTATTTCCCCTAAACATATAATTGAGTTAAAGTACAAGTACCACTATTTAATTATTAAATTAAAATTATTAATTTAAATGGTACTAGATAAAATGATTTGGATGTGTATATGAGGGGTGTTCAAGTCAAACCAGGACTTTTGATTGTGCAGAATAACAGAACACAGTTATGAGAGTAAAAACTACAGTACCGTTATTTTTCTATAATCCCCTGCAGCACTAATGTACTTATCGCAGTGATTGACTAGTGAAAGGTGGACAGATTTCTTAGTACACCGGTGCCATGATCGGACGGTCTGCTTCACGTCTGAAACGCTGGCCTCCCAGGAACTCCTTTAATGGCCCAAATGTGGAAATGACTGGGAGTGAGGTCAGGACTGTACAGGGGATGTGGCAATAACTCCCTGACTTGCTGAGTTGCTGTAACATGCAAATGGTGTTCGCGAATGATTGTGTGTACAGGTGGTGATAAGTTATCTGCCGATTTTCAAGGATCAGTGGGCTCTGAGCCACCGCGGCTGGGAATGTCACTTGACTTGAACGACCCTCAAAAAAAACTTTGCCAAAATAAATTGTACATGAACATTTCCAAACGAATGCACAACCTGTGTTTAAAATAATATTAAGGACAACTTGGGCTCTATATAAGCTTAGTAATTATCAGGATTCTGGTTAAAGCTTTATGAATGCCAGTCTAGAATGTGTGACATCCAACCCTGTGTTTGTCTACACTGGTATCTGCCACTGTATTTCATTTTTCAACTTAGCTTTCATGACATCCTGATCAGTTTTCTGTTTAATTGCATGTCTCTATTATAGGATTGTTTTGCTGTCCAGGACAGTCCAGTGTGGATGGACTCCAGTACTGCAGAGCACTGTAAGAACCTTGAGTGTGCAGTAGGTGGTGCTCAACAACTCACTGATATCACTGGGTCCCGGGCCTATGAGGTGAGGATCTCTGTATTCAATGCATTGTTTAGAATGTTTGATTCGTCTGATATTAGATTCGACCTGAAATCTTAAACCAGACTTAAACAAAGTGTATTAATGGTTTTAGCGCTTTACTGCAAATCAGATTGCCAAGATCTACCAGTTACAGCAGGACAGATACAATGAGACTGAGGTAAGTGTCTAAAAATTGAAAAATATAATAACTGCATTCACAAGTATAGTGGGTTTGTGTGTGGGTTTGTGTGTGTGTGTGTGTGTGTGTGTGTGTGTGTGTGTGTGTGTGTATATATATATATATATATATATATATGTGTATATAATATGAGCAAAGATTTTTCATAAATTTTACCTTGGAAAACGAACAAGTCTTGGTTTACGAGTACCGAGTATCATGTATCACGCTTCTTGTTTTGACGGCAAACGTCACGTGATCACAACTGAGCCAGCGGTTTCTCCCTCTTGCGCTGCGGAATTTTGGGTAATCGTCTCCCCTGCTGGGTCTTACTGGTATAATCAACATCCGTGCACAAGTAATTTGTGTTTTCATTATTTCTTATGGGAAAATTCGATTTGGTTTACGTGTGTTTTAATATACACACACACACACACACACACACACACACACACACACACACACACATATATAATGTGTGTGTGTGTGGGCGTATATATACCCACACACAAACACACTATATTTGTATATAGTTTTATTATTATATATATATACTGTATAGGGATTTTAAAGGTGGCGCGAATGCAACAGTTGTGATGGAGACTATGATGAGTGGTACCTCTTTATTGAGGAAGACCACTCTACCATGTGTTAATAAAAATGTTATGCCCATTTTTTACATTTCATTCCGTACAACCCTCATATATATTAAATACAATTTTTTTTTTAAATATTTTATTATTATAGACAATCTCTCTGGTTAGTAGCTTTGCCGCATCTCTTTTTCTTGGTGATTATGCAGCTATTGACTACAGTGATGGTAAGTGAACACAGGACTTCAATAATAATAATAATAATAAAAATAATAATTATTATTTTTCTCATATGCTTATTTTGGAACATTAATGCAATTCTTCTTCTTTTATACTACATATATCCTCTATTTCAGCAAGGTCAGAAATATTTTTTTTTTACATCTTGATCTGTGTTGCTCAGTTTTCTAGGTCATTATGATTTCATATTTATTTGAATTGGACGATAAGGTCATGGTGATACGATGAAAAGAAGTTGGAGTGAGAATATGCTGTGCCGTTTTTATCCAGTACATTTCTGATTAGATTACAGAAGCCTTGTTACAGTAGTTTTCCTCTATTTCAGTCAGTGCCATGAGGGAGAAGTGCAACGAGAGGTTCACCAGTGAGACACTAGAGACTCGTCTAATAAATATTTTACCAGATGAAAAAGTACATATTTTACTTCGACTATGTACTACTTTTTAAAGAAATGCTTACTATTAGGTTTGGCTTATTTGGAGTATTCATCATACAGCTTCCAGGGAATAAACTGTTACTGTAGAAATAATAATGTGTTAGAACAAGTGCATTGATATAAACCTGGGATTGAATTTTTTTTTTGTGTCTTTTTCACGAAGTTGTTCATGAAAATTATTTTGCTTGAACCTCCCTGTCTTATTCTATGAAACCCCTAAAGGGACATGTTTAAAAAAAAAAATCTAATTATCTGGTGCGCACCAGAAACTTTTTGGCGCACATCATATAATTATAATTTTTTTTTGTCCCTCGATATTATTCATCAAGGATTTGGAAGTTTACGTGGTTGATCATTGACCTCCTTCTTTTCACTTTATGCATTATTAAAAGAGAAAAAAAACTGATGCAAGCATTTTACTCTGAGAGATTAGTGAGAGGTGTATGTAGAAGTCATTGTGTGCATACTGTAAGCATTTGCTCTGATTTAAGGTTCAGGGATGAATTTAATGGACATCTTCAGTAAACAGTGGTCAGACACATGTCTGAAAGCCACTGCACCTCAGCTGGCAGAGAAGCTGGCTAACCCCACACCTTCCACTACAGTTCTGGTATGATCTTCTTTCTTTGGTCATCTATCTATCTATCGATCGATGCATTTATCTTCGCTATAGTTGTTTCTATATGAGCATGCTAAAAGCCGCCTCTGTAGCCTTTGCTGTGCTTATGTTTTAAAGGTTGTAGCAAAAAAAAAGACATCATTATATCATATACTGTAAGATTGCTGTTTTTAATATTTAATATTAATTTCTCCTCCTAGGGCTCTCTTTCTCCTTATTTTGTCAAGCGATATGGGATGCCAGAAGATTGTAAAGTGGTGGCTTTTACTGGAGACAATCCTGGTAATGCTAAAACTACAGTACTACAGCACCGCATGCTTACTTCTGGTCTTATCAGTCTAAAACCACCTGAACCAATTACGTCAAGTCCTTCAAAAGTGTCTGAATTTGTACTTATTCTGTATTTCTAAATATAATAATATAGAAATATGCAGTATTGGGTGGTCACGTGACCCGAAGCAGGATGACGGCCTAGGAGTTTTGCTCCGCATCGAAACTCCGTATTTTTCTTATTAC
>JAQMYG010000033.1:25920006-25931449 GCA_030014215.1 Clariallabes teugelsi
CACAATCCCGGTGCCTAAGACATCACTCAGGATTATACTCATGGAAAGAAATTACTTCTCAGTGGACCTCCTTAAAAAATGTAAGTTTCCCTAAAATAAAGTGAAGGCTTTGCTTCGATTCTGTGTGTTGGCAGGCTTTCTTTTGAAAAAGGACATCAGGGAGGTTGTTTGACGTACAGTATGCCTCACTCTCCTCTGAATCTAAACATACTCAACAGTGGCTTAATAACCTGACAAACTCAGCAGTAAGAAATCACAAGCAGATGAAAACAAGCACTATTTAAGCTTTTAGCCAATTGTTTGGAAAGAGATTAAATTGCAGGGAAGCTGCACAACCATAACTAAATGAACAGCACTAACAATAACTTGCTTTTATTCTATAGCATTAGCTGCAGGGGCAAGACAAATGAGTCCTAGAGAGGATTTGATTGAATGCAAATTGGATAGGCTGATTAGTCACTGCATTTTTATAACCGTTTCTTTTCTTCACATTTTTAATATGTTGTACATGGACTTGTTAAAAAAAAGAAAAGAAAAAGCAGTTGTGATTTTCTAGGGAGTTTAAGTAAAAATAAATTATAAGTCTTCAATTCATTCAGTGATTTTACTGTAGAATGATCTGGTACAGAGCAGAGTTCATGGTTTATCCAGTGATGGCATAGTATCCAGATGCCAAAGCATCCCTAAACCCTCTCAGTGTTTGAATATTCATTTAAGTTTCTTAATGTGAAATTTGTGAGGGTTTTGGCCAGACATAATGAGGGCCACGGAGAAAATTCCATCTTCGGATCAGAGTGCTTTTTGGCAAACAGAAGACTAGCATTCATGTTCTACTTAGTGAGTAATTGGAAGGTCAGCAAAGAAACTGTTGTGGAGACTGGCATGGATGCTCTGGCACTTTTTATGCATGAAGATGGCATAATTGATACCTTACACACAAGGAATGAATTACTGAATTAACTTGTGTGTCAGTTTTCCTGCCAGACTCTCTCTATAATATAATAGTACAGCGCAGAACAAAATATGACAAATATCATTTGAATGAGTACAATTTCAAAAATAGTTTTTCTCAGATTTGTAACGTCAACACTTGTCTCTTAAAAGTGATTTTGTGCATAGTAGCTATTTGCAACAAGCACCTGTGGCTCAAATTCATGCTGTTATGTTGATACATAGAGTCTACATCACCGTTATAGCCGCGCTAATGAATAGGAAGCCATTTTGAATGCAGCCATAGTGTGACAATTATCCCTACGTGCATAATAAGGTGGAAATTTCAGGGTTTAAAGTGTAGCAGGAAATATTGAGATAAATACCACTCCCTACAAAATATTACTGTGAGTAGCCTGAAATTACAGGCAACATAAACTGTTGTGATAATATTAGGATATTGTCTCCTTGTGATATTCCTACATAATGTAGTTTCACAGCTGATGCTTGCTCTGTCTGTAGAAGCATTAGAAGATAATTGGGCCCATTAATATTCAAAAGCATGACAATACTAAATCATTAATATCAAACTATAGAGCAGTATTAAAGCAATTAAAATTCGGTTGTACATCCAGTCGAAGGCATTTGACTGGTTGCCAGGCTCAAGGACGTCTGAGGAAAAAAAAAAAAAAACTAATTACTATTCAAAACTAACCTAATTGTAAAAAAAAAAAAAAAAAAACATATGATTACCCACCTTTGAACTTAACTTCAAAATAATACATAATTACCATTCATTCATCGTCATTACCTGTTTATCAGGGCTGTAGTGACTCCAGAGTCTATTCCAGAAACCCAGCTCATCATTTGCCAAAGCCAAGATATATTTAATAAGTTACATCAGCTTACCTCAAGTGTGATATTACTTTCATACAACAGTTCTACTAACGCCATTTATTATCATCAGGTTATGATCAGCACCCATGGAATGCCTCGGAATAGTCAGAACTATTGGATGTAAACAAAACATCCAATCCATGATACGTTTATAATTCAATTCAAAGTAAAAAGCAAAGCCCGGCCTAATGGTATTAAAAGGGATGTGGAACGTGTAGATGTGAATATTCTACAGCAGGTCGAACTGGCTAGACCTTCTGTAGTTTCAGATTTCCAACAGTTTCACAGCAAAATGAGATAACTCCTATTAAGACGTGTTACAAACGGACAGATATTTTGTGCATGTTTTCTATGATTTTTTCATAATGGTAATTAAAATAAAAATACCAAAATACCACATACACAAATACAAAAAAAAAAAAAAAAGTTTGTTATATATGAGTGCGAATTTTAGTCTACTGCCAATAGTTTTGTCACAATGGATGAATTAACCTGCACTTATATTTGTGCAATTTAAGTATTCAATTTAAGATAAATAGTGCAGTATGTTGGTTGAGTTTTTTTAATATAGTAAAATCATGCTATCAGGTCATTCATCAACATCAACCTTGATCAAGTTTTGAGTCACTAGCAGCATATTAGAACAAGGAGATAAATTTCGTAATCACGAAGATTGTTGAAGATCATGAAAAATCTTATAACTAATGCAATAACAGTTCACATTATTCTTCTCCTTCTCCTCTCCAGTCTCTTAAGTGTGTTAAAATTATTCTCTGGTTAATTTACTTTCAAAAATATTGCAGTAAGTGCGTCAGTGCTTCAAAATGCAGCAAAACCAGTGCCAGTGATAGCAGGAGCAAGAGGGGAAAAGAGATATACAGTAAGGTTATAAACAGAAGGTTGCACTACAAAAACTATCTTTATAAATGGTTACACTACAGTATCCCTCATAGCTTTAAGTATTACAGTAAGTGGTTAACACTGTCGCCTTGCACATCCATGGGTCTGATTCTTGTTCTCCCCATGCTTGGTGGGTTTCCTCCAGGTTCTCCGGGTTTCCTCTCACAGTCCAAATACTTGCAGGTTAGTCGAAGTGACGTTCCCAAATTTCCTTTAGTATGTGAATGTGTGTGTGAATGTGTGTGATATGTGTGTGTGACTGCTGACCGGATATCTAACCACAGTCGTACAAAATGGGAATAAATACAATGTTCATGGTTGTGCCTCTGCTTTATCGGAATTTGAAGGCCAGGTCAACAACCCTGAACCCTTTCGCTTCTAAACTTCATATAACAGGCTGTAATGCACTGGGTGTTCTCATACCTTTCTGTCACAATGAGTGTTTACTTTTTAGGCAGTTTTGTGCTGCATTGGCTTTTAGGTGGGTTTGGGCACGATGGGCTGGTCTTTGATCCCCACAAGCATACGGTAGATTGGCCTTTTAGAATGCATCATATTTTGCTCTGAAATGACAGCATTTTATGTTGTGGTTTGACATTTTCAAAGCTTTAAAAAGAAGGATATGTGGCAGTTTTTCACATTCAGCCTAACTCTTTCTGTTGATTACTATAAAGGTGTCCAGTCTTCACTTCAACATCACGTGCATAGCAGCTGCTGGTGTGCAAATATAACTGCTATGTCCTCGGTTTGCTTTTTAGAAAACTTGGTAATGTTTTGTGTTTTTACTGTATATTCTGCTGCTCCTGAAAGGAAATGAATCGTGGTCCAGCATGACCGAATTAAGCTGTACCTCCACCAGATCAATCTTGTTCCTCGGCCAAGTTTATTCTGCTTCCTTCAGTCATTCGATCGAAATGACATGATGTGCACCCGATTTAGGTTTTCAAGGTGCTCCAGTTTGAGCTTCAGCTGTCAGTTGTATATTGGTTACTTGACATGACTTGGCTGGTTGTTTGGCTTTATAAAACATTGACGGGTTGTCCCAGTCTTGACTGAAAATGAAGACATTTTCCAGCTCATGGATCAGGCTTCCGTTCCACTATTCATCACCATGTAGCCCTGGTTTCCATAAATCCTCACCTCAACTATACTGTTTTCCAAATTTCATTTCAGCTACAGCGAGTGAGCAGAGGAAAATTCTGGATATATCAAAGGTCAACTAATACACAAAGGAAACTGAACATGAAGATACAAGATGTTTGAAAGCCTCTGTGCACTTTTCTAATGCTTTGCCTTTTTTGCTGATTTTTTTTCCCCCTTAGGACTAGCTGCTGAAATGGGAATGTCATTTGCAGAGGCAGTGAATGAAGCCCCAGGAGCACAGCTCGCAGTGAGACCAACCCCAGGAGCTGAAAAGGTATGCCAATACAGCCAGTATCACACCACACCAGCTCAATTGCCATTTTTAGAGCAACAAAAAATTCAAGTCACCTATTGATCCAGTGGAATTTAATTGTCCTGTTTGAAAGATTGGCTTGCTCTGTTTATGTGCACTTCTTGTTAGTTCACTCCAACAGCTTCATCTACAGTACATAATATTTTTTATGATATTATTTTATTTTTTTGGAGGGGGTTCCACCATGGCCAGTATATTCTACTCGGTGTTAGGTGGTCAAAAATGCATTTTAGCAGCCTTTGAGGGCACATATAATAAAATACATACATGCAATGTGCTGTATAACTGCATTTAATATGTGAGGGGCAGAACATTGATTTGTGCTCATTTACGACCATAGATCCATGTAGAGAGTACAGCATGAATTTAAAACAGCTTAAAAAATCATTAAAATGTGATTGAAACACAAAGTTAAGGCAAGCTACAAATGTTGGCATTATATTGTATATTCTTTTTTTTTTTTTATCACAAGACTATACCGTATAACATACTGTATATGGTGGTCTGGAAATAACCAGCAAATGATGCTTTGATACGAAAAGGCACCTGTTTTTTTCTATTTGTAACCACCTTTTGAGTGCATTCAACTTTAGAAAACACAAAATAAATGTGGTATATTTCACCAGATAAACATTACTAGGGATAAACCGATACTAGTACTAGTGTTTGAGATATATGTACGTACAAACAGGTTCTAAAAACTACAGCGCCTAGTCAAAACATAGCCGCTGTTTCAGAAGGGTCAAATCATTTTAGGGTTAGCGTCAAGCAAAGAAAACAACTGTAAAATTTTATATACATTTATTTTATAATGACTGGATGAACCCTCTAACACATTATTAAAATCTGGAAGGATGGTACTGAACCGTCAACTTCATTGAAGAAATGTTGTCTAAAAGCAAGTCACGATTGGAGATCACTTAAAAGCTAGGTACAGAAAACTGACAGTAGAAAGCATAGTAATATGTAAGAGTGAAAGTGAGAGCATTTCAGCATTTCCACACACACACACACACACACACACACACACACACAATGTGATGAGAATTGGGACACAAACATATTTTTTGGCCATAAGAAATCCACTTGATGGTGAGACTGATCAAAAAAAGCTTCAGTTTGCTAGAAAAGGTTCATGTGATCTGATGAGTCTAGATTGATGCTATCCCAAAGCAATGTGTGTGTGTCGTGGTCAAACAGGAAGCGCATAAAGTGATGCACTCATCATGTCTAGTGGCCACTGTACAAGCCTCTGGAGGCCATGTTATGATCTGGGGTTGCTTCATTTGCTCAGGTTCAGGCTCAGCAACGTTATGTGGCAAAAAATGAAGTCAGCTGATGACCTGAATGTACTGAATGACCAGGTTATCACATCTATGGATATTTTTCTTCCCCTGATGACATGGGCATATTCCAAATCCAGTGAACATGCACAGCATAAACAGTATGCAAATTGAATAAGTGGTTGAAGAAATGAATGAATTTTATTAATTACAATTTTTATTATAGGGACAACAACTTAACAATTAATAATATAGTAATTCAAAATAGTAATTTCAAGGATTAGGTGTCTGTGTGTGGGTGTGTCGGTAAAAAATCAGTGACTTATGTTTTATGATTCATTAAGGATTCATTAATTCATTTTTGCAATTGATGACAATGATGATGAGAGCAGTAATATTATTAATTCTAATAATGGCATGTTAATGGTTTAACCGCTTCAGTGATTTAATTATATCAGAAATGAACACTTAGCAAAGGCTGGATCGTTAGCAAAGCCTCATTTCAGAACTATAAAGAAAACCACAGACCGATGGTTTTCGTCATGAAACACATCTACTGTATTATCACAGTAATAATGACCACAATAATGTTGTTATGCGCACATTATCTTAAATACTACAGTGAGTACTGTGCATAAGGCAGCACAGTTTAATAAATATTAATGCTTTAATGACTTGGCTTTACTTTTAATTTTTAAACTCTTTGAACTTTTTTTGTGCAAGATCTGCAGTGTTTTGCTATTCTGATCACGTTTTTCCTGTTCCCCACGTCTCCTGAGATCTGCCTTGTGATGCCGTTATAATGTCATCTGGTGAATGACTAACATGAACGTGTCTTTTTTTTTTTTTTTTTTTCTTTTCACTTTTCTGAGGTTAACTTAAACATAAGTCCCATTATTATGCAGGAGTTTGCTGCTGACAGCTTAACAGCAGATATTGGAATTGTTTTTACTGCTTTATGCAGCTCCTTTGTCTTCTTTCATTGCTGAAGGTCAGTCTTTCTCTTCAATAAAGAGGTGTTTCTTTTTTTCTGAGCACATCAGAAACATAGCGGTCTAATGAGGGATCTTCTTGGATGGTTTGTGTTAACCACAGTGATGTCACTATCACCACAAAGGGTGTGAGTAGCTTCCCATGAGGGTATCCAAAGGAAGTGTTACTGCTCTGAATTTATATAAGGAGTGAACATGAACAGTCCTCTGCGCTGATGAAAACAATCTAGATTGCTCACTGAAGTTATGCATTTATCAGGATTTTGTTTTTAAAAATGAAAATTCTATTCAGTTGCCTGGGTATATCTCTTTAAACTTCAGCTATTGACATTAAGTAGCTATACAGATATTTATTTGACAAACGGTGCATAGTTCTGGCAGGCTCAACACCAAACATATGGAATACTAGCATTAGTACCCATTGTTGACGGGTAAAGAGTTAAAAGGTTAAAGCTAAAAATAATCTTTAATGTAATCATGTAATGACATTACATGTAATGTGATTTTATTATTTTGGGTTGAAGCCCACGTACATGTCTGCCTGTCTTTCTGTACGGCACAACTCTCTGCCTATGATATTAATACAAAGAAATAACATTTTGTAAGGTTGAGTATCTTGCACCTTGTTTACGCCAAGTTGTACTTTTTTGTCGTCAGCCAAATACACTTTATCCTGATTTTTAGGTTTTTTATATTTTATCCTAGTGGTTTCTAATTTGGCACATAACTGCTCATGACCTCACTTCAGACAGAAATAAATACAGAAAGAACATTTTCTGAGACTGGTTTCAAGTCCTACAATGTATGAAATGTAAATACATCAATGAAAGGGCGAGTTCAGACCAATGTACAGACAAAAACTTTTATTTATATAGATATCCCTGCAATGGCATAGAAATATTATTTACTTGGCACAAACCATTTCTAGAACTTCACTTGTGCTTGAGACGCAGTTACATGTACATAGAAACACAGTTTGAGATCTGTATACTGTGCATGTGCACAAACAGTGGGATCCAAAAGTTCATGGCATCTGCTTTTATTTTGCATTGATTTTTAATGTAATACAACAATTTTCATCATGGTGGGGGGTGACTTAGCTTAGTCGTTAGCACTCTTGCCTAGCACGGCCATTGTTAGGGTTCGAATTTTGCCACCTGTCTGTGTTAAGATTAAGTCATTTGTCACGTGTACTGTACAGTTTTTTTGCATATCCCAGTTAGGAAGCTGGGGTCAGAGTGCAGGGTAAGCCAGAATACTGGAACAGATAGGGTTAAGAGCCTCAAGGGCTCAACAGTGGCAGTTTGACAGTGCTGGGGCCTGAACCCCCGACCGTCCAATCAGTATTTTAGAGTGTTTAGAGTGTGATGTCCTTATATGAGGACATCACATTTTCTTCCAAATACATTTTGTATATGTCCTTGTAAGAACCACATATGAGGACTAATGGGTATAACTATTAGAAGACTTTAAGGTCGATGGTCACCAGATGATAATAAACAGAAACAGAGGAGAAATGATCTAAAACTGTTTATTACCGTTCAATGATTAATTTTACATGTGTTGAAATCATGTTATATTGTAAATTGGAGTCCAGGATTAAGCACTGCAGCAGTTATCAGTACAAATCTCCAAAACAAGGGTAAGAGTTTTGTTGAAATGCAAATCAGTGTCCCCTTTTTCAGTATGTTGTTAAAAATGAGCAAAAGGGATCAGTTTGAAAAATCACAATGGTTAAAATGAATAGGTAGCCAGTGCTGTTTCTAAACTATTTACTCACCTTTATTTATTATTAAGTGCTATCGCAGGATTACTGTCATGCCATATATTTTTTTCCTGTGTTAATCAAGCCTGGTTCCACTTTGTCCCATTTTAGCTGAATAAAAAAAATGTCTTCTGGTTCACTGTCTCAAGGGTCCACCTAGAAAAAGTGCTTTTGCTTTCTTTAAATGCAGCTTTGGTCACTGTAATATGACTTTATACTGTATAATTATTACCCACTTTGAGTGTGCATAGGAGACGAAGTCATCCCTAAGATCTCCAGTGCATCCAAATGCATAGGCACTCTTTTTAATTGATTAAAAATATGCCTTTATATATATGATGTGTATATATATATAATGTTTCAAGTAAAATTTACTATCTGTGATTCATAAACATGAAAGGAATTATACAAAATCCCTGAAAATAATATTAGACAACCCTTTTCAAATTTTGGGATGTTGGGCAGAAAGACTACGTTACAGACTATAAATATAGAAAGGCAGGGAGGTCCATGTGTTTCTAAATTTAAAGTGAAGATACAGTCAATAGTTCCTCTTCAGAACAAGGTTTGCTGGTTTGTGCACACTGACTCCGGTGCTGCTGCTGCCCACTGCTGCTGTACACTGATTTACCTCCTTATTGAATCATTAAATGTACAGTTGCTAAGAATACACTGTGCCTCCATGTGGTGTGCATCATTTAACGTGATACATAAATAACAATGTGAGATTCAGTCCATGCCTGGATACGCTGTGTATGGGATAGCACTTGGCATTTTCTGCAAGAGGTGTAAATTAGAAATGTCATTTCCTTGCAGTTCACTGCATCTGCTGTGACTCGGTTTATATTTCCCGTTCTAGAGAGGCATAGCCGTGTTGGTTCACCCGAGCCTGAACCTGCTCGACGAGCCAGAGAGCGAGGTGGGGAAAAAAGGGCTCCATTGTTCTCAAGCATTTGATTAATCCTCATAATATCATTACAGACTGTTCTGAAACCTGTGGGGAAAATGAGTTCTGCTGTTATTAATTTGCGTCACTTTGCCGTGTCCTACTTCAGCCCGGCAGCGGAGTCAGTAGAGTGCATGCCACTCCAAGCTCCCTTTTGATGATGGGTCCTCTTTGATATTTAATGGCGTTGTCATTCTCAGTTTCTCTTACATGTCGAAGTCCGGTCAACACGAAACCGAGCGCTGGCTTTTTCAGGAGTCGGATTTCTGACTTCACGCTGGGATGTCACGCGCTGTATGAAGAGCTCTCATATTTGATTTTTAGGGAGGAACACACTTCTTAAAAATATTGGCAGGTTTAAAGAGATTTCTAGTGATTTCCTTTCGTCTAAGCTCAGTCGTTTGGGAAAGATGGTGCTTTCTGCTCAGTTCTTTGCTTTATTTAACAAAGAAGAGATGGAGTGTCTGGGGTTGGCTCACATTTAAGCTTCTCTCTGGAGGAAAGCTTATTGTTTATTGCATTTTTAAAAATTGCAGAAATCCATAGAATATAAATATGCCAAAAATAACAAACCTGCTGGAGTTTTTTCCTGCACCTTAAAGGTCTGTAAAAGAAAGAATTTGAAAACGTATATTTGCTGCGAGCCTATTCAGTATACACATGCAGTGAAAGAGAGTGACATGAACTTTTATTATGACAAAGACAAATTGTGCGGGTTTAATTCTGGAACTCGGAACACTGTTGGCAATTCTACGCCTAACTCTTCTGGGATCTTGTGCCTTATTCAGTCTCTTAATTGCCCCACTTGAATCAATTACCAGGCCCAATTAATGCTTGTCATCCTGTGCCCAAAGGTATTACGCTTTTCAAAGTTTCAGGAGCACACAGGTGGAGTAAACCTGCAAGTTTTAATGGCACCCCTCTAAAGATCCTTTAAATCCTTTAGAGATCTTCTTGCCAGCTCCATGCAAACCCAAGCTTGAGTGATTTGCTCAGAGACCCAGTAGACCGTGAAAGCAAAACATCCTCTCTGGTTATACAAATGTAAATCGCAGTAGTAATCAAGTAGCCCTCTGGCATGGTGCCTACTGAAAAATGTGAGACTTTCTCTGGCCTTATTAAGATTGACCTCGTTGGACGGGGAGGGAGGGGAAAGGGTCCACACCAATCTTTCACGTTTTAATTGGTATGTGTTTCTCCAGCACGTCTCTGCCTCTTCCTCCATTTCTCCTCCAGTCATTGCACCTATCAGGCTTTCATATTGAGGATGCTGTTAGCGTGTAACGCGCTGCATATTTCTCGTGCTATGCCCCAGAGATGGGCTGGCAGAGCGTAAAATGGATGGATCATGTCAAGGGGCGGAAAGCAATTTGCCATGGGATGCAGAGGCAGAGCGAGGAAATACACTCTTCCGGAACTCAAATACAGATCCACCTTGGATAGACAAAATGGCTGACCTTGACATATTCATGTGGAGGAGTTTCTTTTATGTCGTTCTGCAATACATATCATTATTTACTGCTTATAAACTGTGCATTTAATATACAAGTTCGAGGACTTGGGATCCAAGGTAAAACATTTGTCGCTCCGATATTCTAATACTAAATCTAAAACTAAAAGCTGTTTTTATGTTCTAGTGAACTACATTTTTACAATTAATTTCATATAACACAATTGGGTATTGTGCATCTATGATAATCATTCAATATGTATCAGGATAAACAGTGGTGTTCATGAAGTTCAAGATATTTTGAAGATGCCATTTTTGTTTCACGCTTTGAGTTTCACTCGCACTCTTCTCCCTCTCCTGCTGTATAGTAAAGATTATTATTTTAGCTCTGGGGTAGTTTATTAGGGCTCCCTTTCAATATATGATTTACTCTCCATGTTTGGAGGGTCCACTTTATTACTAAAGAGATTTTACAGCATAATCCAAAGCAGGTATTTTTGCGAGTAAATATGTAGTAATGTTTCAAATTAAAAGCTCTTTGGTTTCACTGCAAGTAAAATAATGGATTCCTCTCTTCAGGCATGGCATGAGGAAAAATCAAACAAATTAACCTGCACTTTACCATAAAAAAAACAAACAAAAAAACAGATAAGTGTTTCCGTTTGTGCGCGCAGGCGTCTGACACAGTTACCCTTCCTCCACTCTTGTCACACACACACGCGCACACAACGAAAAAACTGTTTTATCGAAAAATAAACAAGAAATCTCTCTAATGACACTCAATTGAGCGACACACTAACAGAATCACTGCTGTAAAGTAAAAA
>JAQMYG010000033.1:25948781-25961421 GCA_030014215.1 Clariallabes teugelsi
GGTAGTAGTAGCCTTAATGTGGAGCCCCCTAGTGACGGGGAGGAATTGGACACGACTAAATTAGGGAGAAAATCAGGGGGAAGTCCAAAAAGAAAAAGGGGATCTGCAACATGCACATGAATTATTTTCCCCCTGATTTGTTGCTATAACAATTATTTACTTTAATATTCTTATATCTAGGCTAAATTCTGTGGTTGTGTGTTTAGCAGAGACTCTGCTGTGTGTAAAGCATCAGGAGTGGCAGCAGTGATGAGCTAAAGGGTTGACATGGCTGAATATTTGTTTTATATGGATAGTTCAGCATTTCAGGATTGGTCTTTTTTTTTTTAGTATTTGAGGGCAAAAAATAAGTCAGGTTTTGAACAATCCACTGGAGTAGTAGAGCATAAGGTCTGTGCTCAAGGGCCCAAAGTGTTCCTGCGCTAACATTGAGGTAAAAGAAGATAAATTGTATGTCATGTCCATCAATTTCCAACTGCAAGATATTGCAGTTATTCATCCTTGTGGACTAAAGCTGTAAACACATAAGTACTTGAACATGCCAGAAGGCCACATGCCTACTGAGAATGCTAGGAATTTGTTAACATAATATACATACTGTATACGTGCTTTTGCTCTGAGTCAAACAAGCAAACATCAGTAGCGGACACACATTCACATTTCTAATACGTGTACTGAAAAAGAAGAAAATGCACTAGAATGGTCATTTGTCAGATTCCTGCTTCTCATTTTCCCCAAAAACTTGATCTCTAAAGGCCTACACCCACTCCAGCTACTGCTGAGCAGAAAGCACTAACACTAAAACTTTATTACTTTTCCTGGCCACCGCACTGCGGTGCCACTGCTGCTCCAGTCCTCTTTTGATTACTGAAAAGACTGTGTGCCTTTTGTACCTCTAGATTACATCATGCTAATTAGACCTTCTTCAGTGCTCGTTTTCCCCTCTGAAGCCCCCATGGACATCCATTCAAGGTAATTAATATGCACCTTAATTGACTTACATGGGTAATTGTGCCCTTAATTTATGTGGTTCCAATTCAGAGTTGCAGTACCTGAGGTGTTTTTTTGTGTGTGTGGGGGGGGGTGAAGCTCTTCTCCCATTAGCCTGCAAGAGACACCACTCACACTCGGCAGCGGAAAGTGTCTCCTGAAAAGTGTGGTCATCTTTAAAGCTGCAGTCATTCCAAAATCAGTTTCAGAATAATACAGGTAGATGAAAAAAAAATCAATTCAGTCACATGCTGCTGCTTTCTTGTATATGTCTGGCTCTCATATTAAAGTGACCTACAGCTAGATCAAAGCGTCAGCCAGGAACAAAACTCAAGTATAGGGGGGGTTGGTCCATGACTTGGTGACATTTATTCTTATATGTTTAGCTTTGCATTTTTTTTAAAACATTGAAATAAAATAAAAAAAAATATGCATTTACCCATAAAAAAACCATATAACTCTATTAATTCATAGTTTCTTAAATACTCAAATCAGCCTGTTTAGCATTCTATAACCATAACACATAGTCACTGGGACTAAAATAGTTTTTTAATATGAACATTAACTGAAGGTTTAACTGAAACCAAGAAATCATCAGTGTAAAAAACAAAACAAAACAAAAAAACACAAAATACGATGACCTGGTAGACCAACAAGTTGAGGAACCTGGTTTGAGAACCATTAGAAATATGAAGGAACTTGCAGACCCTCTGGACCTCAATGACACTTTTATGGACATCCAACACAAAGGTTGTCTCAATGTTACAGCCTTCTCCAGGCTTCATGGAGAAATTTTTGCCTCTCATTTTTGGGAAGTTTTTGGCTCTTATTTTCAGTCCTGAGCAGTTTCAGAGGAATGTATTTCATTTGTTAAGCCACAGAGTGACCTATGATTATTCATTCATGCATGAAATTCATCAAACTTAAGGCATGAACCAGTGAGAAACAGGTGTAGATGATGATACAGATGATGAGGCCGGTGATTAGTATACTGGTGATGCTGAATGCTGAGTGGCTGAAACAGACGAGAGGGGAAATGAGACTGCTGTTGAGGTTGTTACAGAAATAGCTATTTTTTTAATTTTTTTTAATCTTTAGGCACTTTGCAGCCTGTTGAAATAAATCATTTGATCCCATATGCTTAATTTAATCTGAATAATTTAATGTAATATGAAAAATTAGTTATGGCTCAAGACTTTTGCACAGTTCTGCATGCATTTGTTGTGAACATTATCTATAAGCAAAATGGTTGTTACATTACATATAGCATATACTGTACTTGTGAATGTAAATGCTACCCCAGTTGTGGAATCACCTATGGGTATTGTATTTGAATCATAAAGATTCATGAAGCTGAGAAGCTTTTGTGTTGGACCCTAAGCAAAAAACAAAAAAAATACCCATAAACATAACTGTTCCACAGGGTGTGCTGTGGCAGTGTGTTTAGTAGTCTAGTAATCTCGTAGAAAAACGTCCATAGATGTAAAGAACGTGTGATAATACATGGTATCACTGCAAAACTTCAGCCTGCAGGTTCTTCTGCCTCCACAGAGCTTTCACTTCACACCTTATACAAATGAAGAGTAATGTTAAGTTGGTAATCTTATAACAAGACATCTAACCATGATGTCTAATTCCTGCCTATAAGGAAAACATAAATGTGTTTGAAATAACTGAGTTTTGCTAAATAAATAAACGAAATAACTATGAGTTAATAATAATAAAAAAAAAATGAGTTTGTTTGAGATCTTACTGCCACGCCTTCCAGATGCTTTATGCTGATTATAATGTAATGCTCCATTGGATTGATGCTGGCATTGCAATAAAATTACAGGATGCAATTAAATAGCTGTCTTTGTTTTTTTCTTTTTTGGAATAAATGGTTCTATCAACACTGAAAGGTAACATGAAATTTGAGAGATATGACTGCCTGAATTCTCAGTGGTTCTCATAGTTTAGTATTATTGTGTAGAAAAGCCGGCAGCATGCAGGCATTCCAAAGGAGTAATCACTGTAAAATGTCAATGATGTAGTTAGCTAGTAATTGACATTTGATATCGACCACATTGTTATTAGAAATATCGATCACCATGATGTCATTTCGCATTGTGTCTCCCACTCCTGAACTCAGTGTCAAATGCTGCTGCTTCGGTTCTGCGGATAAAATGATAGAATTTAGCTCACTGAAAAAGCCTTGTTGAACATAAGTAGTGAAAATAGATTGAACCGTGTAATGATAAAAATGTTTTAAATCAATTGTAGAGTTAAAGGACTAAAATAAACATTGCACAGGCTTTGTCTTTATCCAGAGCCCTCTTTGGATCGCAAGCTCAGCTTACTGCCTGTGTGTAGTTTCTCATGTTCTCATAGTGTATGTGTGGGTTTACTCTGGCGTCTCCAGTTTCCTGACACTAACCAAAATCATAGTGGTAGGCAGATGGCTACACTGAAGTGCCCCTGGGAGTGAATCAATGTCTGAGAGAGTGTGTGTGTGCGTGTGCGTGTGCGATGAAACGGTCTCCCATTCAGGGTGTATTCTCAGCCCACGCTCTGTGCTCCCATGACAGGTTTTGAATTCACCACAACTTTGACCAAAATAAAGTGCTTACTGAAGGAATGAAACAAACAATACAGTATGTGCAAATATAGTCAGTGATTATAAAAATAAATCTATACAATATTATAAGATGAGAAGGCTCAGGTACATGTTGTGCACTCATTCAAGTATATATGTGTTTGTGGATGTCAAGGCCAAAAATTAAGGTATGAACTATGAATAGTTTTGACATGACATCATGACTTGATTAAGGGATGGACAAAAAAATTATACTCTTACTTCATTACTATAATTAATTATGATTTTGTGGGTATTTTTATTTTTACATTGAATTTGAATCCTTGTACTTGTCCCTTCATCCATTCATACATCCATGGTCTATAGCGTTTATCCTGTGTAGTAGGGTCGCAGGTGGTCTCGAGCCTATCCCAGGGAACTCAGGGCACAAGGTGGGATACAACCTGGGTTAGATTACCCACCCAGGGCACAAACACATACTCACACAGTATGAGCAATATGGAAAAACCAATCAGTCTACACCAGATGTCTTTGGACTGTAGGAGGAAACCAGAGTACCTAGGGGAAACCCAGAAAGCACAGGGAGAAACATTCAAACTCCACACACACACACACTGGAGGTGAGATTTTGAACCCCCAACTGTGGAGGTGTGAGGCAACACTGAGACACCGTGGTGTCTTCTTGCACTTTTTATGTTGTACATTTTATTTAACCTTCAAAGTACTCATTACAAATCACCAAGGTATTTTCTTCTCTAATCCTGCCAAAAACTATGAACTGTAAGGTACATATCAGTAGAATGGGCTCGGTTCAGCATATAGTGATGATTTGAAGTCAAGCTCATCAGCAAAGAAAAAAAAAATACATGCATTTGAAGATGAAAAAGCCGCCAGACTGCAGTGTCAGCCTAGAGCACGCGTACCCACCTCAGGAATATTACTTTAGTGTTATGGAGTAAGCAAAGACTTGTATAAAATTAGGCATATTCTTTGCTTCTCTAAACAAAATGAAATTATGAAAAAAAGATGCTTAGGCATGTTTAGCTAATTACTAATAGTAATATACGGTTACAGTATATGTGACTAAAGCTAAACTAAAGTTCTGTTCCACATGTTACATAAGCAATACTACCTGCTTCCTGTTCAGGGAACTTCCCTTGACAAACATTTACACTACTGAACAATGATGTTGAATATACAGTATATTGAAACAAAAAAGTGATACCATTGCAAAACATCTACTGTTGAAATCTTTAACTAAATTGTTATTTAATATTAATATTATGTCATCCTTGATTATAATAAAAGGTGCATGACGGTCCAAGCCGAAACTCTTTTTTCACTCTAGGAGGCGGAGTTACTCTTGGATAATCTTGCTGGTCAGCTTCCAGTGTAGTGATGAAGCTTTGTTCACTTGTTCCCTACACTGTCCACTGTTCACTTTGGACTGAACGGTTTCCCTCCCTGTGGTTTAGAATATTATTTAATAAGGCAAAGTACAATGTGCGGTCTTCACAGGTGACTGCAAAGAGATCGTAACACAGGTTATCCTTTTTTTTTTCACATTGCCAATGGAAAATATTGGTTATTTAATTAATCTATTAGTAAACTATGCAGCATTAGTCATGTATATGAGCAGCAAACTTAAAGAGACCGAATATCCACTACTAATCAGATTAATATTAATTCATTAAAATTCAAATTTTATTTGTCACATACACAGTCATACACGACCGCCAGTGACCTTAAAAGTAAAAGCTTATTTATACGAAATAAATATGAATAAAAAAAGAAATACAATAGAAAATAAAATTTAGCTAGGTAAAAATAAAGTCAAAATATTTCGGTATAAATAACAATGAAAATATTCTGTGCAATAGAAAAATATAGAAATTATGGAAATTTTTGTGTAAATAATGAAAAATGACTGCAAATATTCATGAAAGTGACTTATGATTAAAGTGTGCATGATCCAAGAATGAAACATAAATATGAAATGTGCATGAATATGTCCATAAGTGTCCATGAGTGTCCAGGATGAGTGCGAGAGCCAATGTCATGATTAATTAATAAGATTTTGCTATTTTATTAACTTTTATTTAAGGATATTTTTCAGTTCTTTTCCACCACTGCGTGTTTATTTGGTTTGTTTGATTGGATGATCATGAAACCAAACCCAAGACACACCAATGATTATAAGATCACAGGAACTGTCTGATGGAGTACCAGTATAAGTATATACTGTATCTTTATGAAGGCTCGGTGTGTTAAGGCTCTGAGTTACTGATTGGAAGATTAGTGGTTTGAGCAGTACATGTGTACTGTACATGTGTTGGGCCCTTAAACCTGTTGGGCCCTTAAACCTGTCTGTATACAATATATAGTCTGATCTTATCCAGAGTCTACTATTTTCACCCACAATGACACAGTACTATGTTTTTGTATGTATTTATTATACTAGACTGTTAAGGGTTTAATCCATAGCTATAATGGTTGTTCTTGATATATCTATATCTGTGTAATTTTGAGTTCCATCTACACTTTGTTTGTGTTTGTCTCATGTTATTTGTAATAATTAATGTCTCTTAAGACTGTATTGATTTCCATGTTTTGTTTGATAGTCTGGTATTAATTAATGCACGTCTTTGCATTTTATAGTTATTTATTTTCAAGTTCAGTCAAAGTGTCAATTATCATTTTATTTGATGAATTGGTGCATCAGCTGTGCTTGCGACAGGGCTTTTGGGGCATTCTGGATGAATCAGTGTCACCCGCAGTGCTGATGCAGCATGTGGCATTGTCAGTGTGACAAAGAGAGAAGTGAGGCATGTCACTGTGCAGGGATGTTCACTCCTCTGGTCATACACATAAAGAGGTCTGGAAGCTGTGAGCATAAACAACTCTGCCAGTGGTTTAATCCAGGTTCTTACATGCTTGGTTCTGCTTTTGCGCTCACATAATTTTTTTTTTTTTTTTAAGGAGAAGTGTACCCATCCTACACACACTGGTCAATTTTCTTGGAAAGTATATGCTCCAGGACTCCCGTGCCCGTACACAACATAAGCAGTATAGATAATGGGTGGAAGAGTAGGCAGTTATTCGATCTGTACTGAAAAAACAAATGTCATTCTGAAAATTGGATCTTTAAACCATACATTCTTAAATCTGGACACAACTGATTTTACAGGAAGGTGTGTGGAGGTGGTTTCATTACCCCTCATTATCTGATTTCAGAAGACATCAGGAGTCTTTTTAGTGATTGAAATGGGGAAAGTATGGACCAGAAGCTTGATAATGGCAGAGACTGCTGTGTCCCAGATACCTGCTGAAGTGGAAAACACTGAGGAAATAAAGATCCATCGCTTTCTACCTGCCTATGTGAGTTCGCAATCACAATGTACTCTCTCTCTCTCTTTGTACGTGTGAGTGTGTGTGTGCATGCAATGGATTGCCATCGCATCCCAGCCGCATGCCCAGTGTTACCAGGATACACTCCAAATCCATAGTGACCCTGACCAGAATAAAGCACTTGCTGAAGATAAATGAAATGAAATGAGCAAATTAATTATCCGGTAGAGTCAATGCAATTTTAATGGAGTGTGACAGTGAAAATGTATCTGGATATGTGTGTAAAGAGACGAAGGAGCAGTGCAGCCATGTTGGACGGAGTTTGTGTGGTTTGGCTCGGTGACTCACTCACAGGTGGGCCTGATATTTAACTCTGAGAATATACAAAAGCCTTTTGATCTCTGACTCCAGGCTCTCTAGAGGAGGCAGGGGGGGGATGTGCGGAGTGGAAGTGCAATAGCCAGCAGGGTTACTCCTTCTGTGTGGGTGGTGTACACAGCGGGTGTTAGTGTATATGAAAGACAGGGACTAGTGACACAGCGAATACATGTGATCAGTGAGACAGAACCACAAGGGAGAAAGACAAATGAGATTGAGAGGAATAGTAACAGAAAGTGGTCGTGCATCTGTGAAGACACAGAGACGGAGAGAGAGAATGGAATGCTGCAGGTACAGTAGAGTGCAAAAGAGGAGGAAGGAACAGAAATAAAGGGACGAAGTGAAAGATGGAAGAAAACAAATACTTGAAATTGCTGGTTGCGTCTATAGGGAAATGAAAAAGTTACCTTGAATAAAACATGGCACTGGAGTCATGGGAGAAGGCCAGGAATAGTGCTCCATTATTGTTTGCGTGTAGGCAGTTGCAGTTGACACACACACACACATACAGTATATGCAGTCATACACATACACACTCTCGGCTCATTTTTCACCTGTGCTCATACACGGGGACACACACTCTGATATTAAATATACATGTACTCAATAACATAAATCCAATATGTGAAATTGCATCTTGCTAAATTTACACGTAATCAATATAAGTCCTGGCTTGTGCATGGCTAGAGTGTAACGTTTGTCACAGGGACTTTATCTAATTAAATTCATACAAGGTATGAACGCCGTAGCTCTGAATGTACTAAAAAAAAAAAAAAACGATGCACGTTTAAGCGGGACACGTTAAATAAGTGATTATGGTCTTCATTCTAGTAATACTCACCCTATCCAACTATTGAACTGCCGCTATGTTGAGAGAAACGCAATCATGCCTTTCATCTCTTTTCCATCTCATTTTAATGATATAATGTCTTCTCTGCACTTTTACAGAGGAATCGCATTCATTCTGCATCTTAGGTTCCCCATATATGGGTGATATGACAAAAAACTATGAAAAAAAAAATTGTGATAGTCTACCTCACCGTGTTACACCATGAAAACACATGCAATGTTGAATACGAATGTGTGATCACGTGTTAAAAGAATTATTCATGTGTAAGAAGGCCTATGTGTGGAAACAAAAAAAAAGAATAAAGTGTAATACAAAGCTACATAGAAAAATTCAATAATGTACACTACTGTATGTGTTCTACACTGAATGTAGAAATGTGTGAAATATAACATGTGATCTGTCTGAAAACCACATGTAAAGTTCATGGTACGTTTCTGTAAAGGATACTCGCAAGATACACTCTCCTTCTCTGTCCTCATTGATTTACTGCTGACTTCTAACATTTTTCTTCCTGACAGCGAGCGAATTATGGCACAGTGTGGTTTCTAGTCCGAATCCTATTTTATTTGTATAGTCACAAAGCAGCTTTACAGAATCAGAAGAAAATGATGAATGTGTATGAAATTGTGTATGAATCAAAATGATTGTCCCTGGTGAGCAAGCCGAGGGCGATGGTGGCAAGGAAAAACTCCCTGAGATGGCAATGGGAAGAAACCTTGAGAGGAACCGGACTCAACAGGGAACCCATCCTCATTTGGGTGAAACGGATAGCAGGGATTGAGAATATACACAACAGCTCATACCCTCGACGACTTTGCTAACTTTCCTTTACCTATGAATGTAAGACAAGTTATCTGAACGTGTGCACAATCACAAATAGTGCATGCATCAAGCTTAATTGATAGTGAAATACATGTTGCACAGCTGCATACGTCCCCTCAAAGGGCGAACTATTTAACACAAGTGAGTGATTTGGCCCACAGTAATGTTTGTAAGGAGCTGAAACAAAGCCATGTGGGAGTCAAGTGTAAGGGAAATGTTATTATGGTAAAAGAGTACCGGTCACTGAGGTGGTAGCCTCAAGCATACACCATTTGTATCTTGAGAATGTGTCCATCACATAGTAACATGAATATCGTTTAGCTATAATGTAAAAAATATCAACATTTAAACGACCTAGGTTTTGGATTCTCCTTGTGCCAGTGTAGGCCCTCTGGTGGTGTGCTGTGGTATCTGGACATTTGCAGCAGATACTTTGGGTGCCTTGTGGGGTGGATGGTTGTGGAGTGGGGTTACCACGGATTGGACGTCTTTGTCCAGCGCCTCCCATGGATGGTCAATCGAATTGGGATCTGGGGAGTTTGGAGGCCAGGTTGGAGGCCTGCCGGGCTTCGTGCGCACTGGTCTGTGGTGCATTGGGTGTTCCGGTGCACTTCTATTGTCGCCAACATAGATTTTTGTGAAATTTGTGGTGTTTGAGCTGGCCTTTGTTCCCCTTGGATACGGTATATAAATGAAAATGCTTTATGGTATAAAAATTGACTTTAAGTCTTGTAGTCTTAATTAGCTTTTACTGTAATACTTTGAGGGTACAATACATGCAACATTCCATTTAAAAGATAATCGTAAAGGTGCAAAAATATGTAGCACCCAGGAACGAGAAAAGGTTGATTTTATTGTCAGGATTTTCCTTTCTCTACCATTCCTTTTTCCTTGTCATTGTCACTTTTGCATTTCTCATTAGGAATTAGCAAAACCATTAAAAAATTATCTGTATAATAATAAAAAAAGAATAATATAAAAATGTTGATTTTTTTTTTCATGCATTTTACATAGTCTGTTACAAGAAGTTTTTTTTTTATAAACCAAATTTAAGGCACGTCTGTGTTCTCCTGGGATCAGATCCTCCACTTATTCTCTCTCTTTGCTTGTGCCACTCTTTCACTCTTGCTCAACCACTCTCCATCTTCCACCCTCTCTTGCGTCGGAGCCAAACACACACATGCTGAGTATTTGAAGCACTGCTACTATTTGTTTGTAGTCATCACTGGCAGGGGTGAGAAAGCGGCAACGAGATAGTAAAAGAGAGATGCCTTATTTGCTCAGAGCTGAGCTCAGTAGTGCACTAAATTTCTAAGTGTACCACTGGAGCAGACCATCAAGGGCAAGATGAAGTGCTCAATTAGCAACTCCACCTCTGTCACTTCTACCATGTGCCCTTTTATTTCCAGATCTGACACCACGTTTCCTACTTGTCCATTGAATTGGAGAGCTTTTTTTTTTTTTTTTTTTTTTTTTTTACATTTTCTTGTTTATGTAAGATATTAAATCAAAGTGTTTTTCCACCACAACCCTTCATAATGAATACCAGGATCACCCTGAATCACCACTGAAAGGCCAGGCACATTTGCATTCTGCTATTTCTGTGTGGAATGTAGGAATAATCGATTTTTACATTGATAATTCATGCCTATGCATGAAGCTGTAACTCATGCCACGTCATGCATCATGTATTATTATGCAAGGGCATAGGCAAATAAATTGTATGTAATAAGTATTTTTACTGCCCCTGTGCCACATGGAAGTGTGTCCTTCTCTTGACAGTTTAAGTCACTTGGGATTTATCATCATTCTTTCAGCGGTCAGCTCTATGCACCATCTCACTGACAAGGCCATTGTGCGGTTAGAAGAACTTGAAGCTTTGTGTACGTGTTGTGTGTAAAAGCCTGAATATGGATGGTAGAGATGGTAAAGGTGGTTAGTCAGTGCAGCTAAATAGTGCAGTTTAGTGATCCAGGCATTACCAGCTACAGAATTAAATGTGTTCCTGATTTGCATAAACTAATTATCACACACTTTATGATTCAAAACAAATTGGAGTGTAGAGGCCTATTATGTGCATCAGAGCTTTGATCACATTATAGCCTTTATGGATGGTGATTTCTGTTAGCGTTTAGAGGCTGGGAAAGGAAACTACATGATGGTTTTAATAATGCGGAAAAGTATGCCGGGCTTTAAGCTATTATTCTGCTAGGAATATAAATGCGTGGAGCCGTTCGAAAAAACATCTTCGATTTGGCCAAATGCATTTTAATGAATCACAAGTAATTAATTAACGGAATGCATGAATTGTAGATTAGCCACCATGGTGAATTAGGCTACAGCGTTATAATGCAATTTTATTATGATAATGACTTTTTGATTTAGAGGCACAATAAAAAATTGCTGTAGTTTTCTTGGAAATAAACTGTGATGATAAGAGTGCTCAGCTGTACTCCCGCTTTACAAAGCGATTGGCCCATCAGCTAAGTGTTGTGCTTTGCTCAAAACTTGAAAGTTTGAAGCTTCTTAAATAAGGTTATATTGAGGTTTTTAAATTAAAACTTTTGTTATAAATAACCTTGTGTGTCAGGGAATAATACTTTACCAAAAGGAATACAATTTTGAAAATTCTGATGTCAAACAGTTTTCAATAGCTAAGATGCTATTTTATGTATCATGCTACTTTGTTACTGTTCATAGGTTTGCTCATGAAATATGTACTTTATGTCACCTGATACTATTGAATCTACTAATCAGCATTCCATTGACAACAATTTAATGCTAGATGCTAGTAAGAGGTAACAGAAGGGAAAATTTTATTTTCTATAACCAGACCTATAGACTTCCAAACCTTTCCCCTCCGAGTTTAGCTAGTTAGCTTTCGAAAAAGAAACAGAAGAAAACCCAATTCTGATGGTTAATCCTGTTCATCACTATAGCAGCTGGTAGCCAATACAATAAAAGCAAAATACCTTCACTGTCTCTAGGAGCTTCTTAAGGTGAACAGCAATGGCTACATTTACATCGCCATATTTCGTAAATCTGATTGAACAATAAATTGATTTTGTCTCCAGCTTTGAGTTTAGGTTATGCTTCCCATCATTCTCAATAAATCTGCATCAGCATAAAATAAATCTGTGCTATGATTGGCTAGATGATTTACTATGTTTAAGTCAAGGTTGCTTGTTCAGCAAGAGACCCAGTGGATGAATGTCTAAAGTAGAGACTGGTTGGAGAGAGTTCTCACTGAGTTTACCAAACAGGAATGGAAAAAAAATCCTTGACTGAAACTCAGTGCGCCGGATTTGGTTACACTGTTCCGATAGAGGCGTTTACATGATGCAGTTTTATTTGGCTATTATTCCCATTATAAGTTGAATATTAAGGTCCAAGTAAACACACCTGCTGAAATGTATCAGATATTGTATGTAATAATACAAAGTGTAAAAATTATGCCCCCCCCCCCTACACCTTGGTTTAAAGTGGACAATTCTCTTTGTCTGAGACATTCTTATACTTTATACATTTTGTATATTTAACTATTTTAAATTTGTACATTCCACGGTTTATTGCTGCAGTCTCAAATAGTCCACCTACATTAATTTCAATTCAATTCAATTTTATTTGTATAGCGCTTTTAGCAATTGTCATTGCCTCAAAGCAGCTTCACACAATCA
>JAQMYG010000033.1:26005077-26019563 GCA_030014215.1 Clariallabes teugelsi
ACAGTTAACTAACAATAACTAATAATAATAATAAGTTAATAATACGTTAATAATAATTAATAATAAGTTACAATAACCCATGAAAGAATAAAGTTACCTTAAAGAATAAAGTTACGTTCTTCTTCACAAATCTACTCAAGTAAAAGTAAAAAGTATGGTGCAGTAAATCTACTCATAGAAGTAAATTTTTTTCAAAAAGTTACTCAAGTAAATGTAACTCGTTACTACCCACCTCTGGTCAGAGCACAGGGTCAGCCATGGTACAGCACCCCTGGAGCAGATAGGGTTAAGGGGCTTGCTCAAGGGCCCAACAATGGCAACCTGGTGGAGCTGGAGCTTGAACTGCCAACCTTCCGATCAGTAACTCAGTGCCTTATCC
The DNA here is from genome assembly GCA_030014215.1 of Clariallabes teugelsi. Classification (NCBI taxonomy): domain Eukaryota; kingdom Metazoa; phylum Chordata; class Actinopteri; order Siluriformes; family Clariidae; genus Clariallabes; species Clariallabes teugelsi. The sequence goes on from JAQMYG010000033.1 coordinate 26,005,457, forward strand.
CTCTGAGCTATCAGTGCCGCAGGAATTCTGCAATTCAGTCTTGTCTTATGAGCGAGTTTAGCTTTGTAGTCATAAATAGAAGAACACGGATTGTTCAGATGCAATTCTGATGCCTTAGAAGCAATTAATAAGGAGTCAAAGTGTTTAAGATGACAAAGTTATCAGCTATGTTTTTTTTTTTTTGCTGAAAGTGCTTCTGTGACTGGTTTTGTGGCATGTAGTTGCTCTCTCCTCATTACGGATCTACTTCCACACATGCTGCGACCAACAGTTAGTGTAATATGGATAATGTGGAATGATATTGTACATATAGTTAAATGTCCCAGTGATGTTACCATATATTATCACAACTTGTGATATGCTGCTCATCCAATCAGATTGATCAGTCATAAAGAACTGAAATATGGGTTTTAAAGTTTTGATAATAGACTATGGGGTACACTTATATTAAAAGACAAAAAAAAAACAGTTGATATAATCTCTTTGGTCTGTGGTTCAGTCATCATATATCAAAAGATTTTGAAATTAGTCATTGTGACTGACTGATGGTGAAATAATTGAATCTAAAATGTTTTTTTTCCTCATCTCAAGGATACTCTTTATACACATGGTCTCTTAATTTTCCGCACTATTTCAAAGGTGCATTCAAGTAAAATGCACCCATTATATTTCTGAACATTCCTGGAACAATGCATTATATAAAAATGAATTCAGAAGTACCTGTAAAAACATCTACTTCAATTCTACTTTAGTACACAAGGGTAAAAAAAATTTTGTAAATACATTTCAATGGATTTTTATGTGGATGGTATGCAGAAATTGCTGGTTCTGTACACTTCATTTATCAATGGAATATAAGACACTAGAAAAGTTCAAACATGAGTTCAAACACCGTTTTTAGTGTATTTACTTTGTTTCAACCCAATATCCTTACTTCAAAAACAGCATATTGTACATGTAAACATTTGGATTTATTCATGTATATTGAAGCTCTGACCATGGATATTGTCCTCCAAAGAACACATCGCTAATTTTTAAGCCTCTCTGTCCTCCATACAAGATTGCGATATGGCCTCCAGCAGCCTGGGAAATATACCGCTTATATTCTATTCACCATCTATGTATGTGTTCTTATGTGCAAATGTGTAGGCGAGTGCTTTTTCTTCATGCCTGATGCACAAGCTTTGGATCATATCGTAGCAGGTAGATCAAGATGTTCTACCTTATGTTTCACATATCCTAAGCTGAACACAGCACTGATAAGCTTAAAAAAATGTAAAAAAGATTGAAAAACCCTGATATCTAAACCTGCAGTTATCGTCCACTGATGGCAGGTAATTATGATGCCTGGAGTGTGCTTTGGGACCATTCATCTAACAGATGCCGCATAGGGAATACTCATCTAAATAAAAAGTGAAAGCCTGCCCTCTTAAGTTCAACGGCCTAATGATGGTAATCATAACGAAATTGCTAGTGATATAAACTAAGCCTTAGGTCTGGTTTAATAATTTACCCTGGACGAGAGCAACACAGCTTAAATGCAGTAAAATGTAAACCTATGAATGTCAAGGATATTTCAAGAATTTTATACCATGCATCCAAAACGCAACCCGATTCTCAACAAACTCCAAATTGTATTAGGAGTATTCTGTATATGTGTTGGATGATATCCTCATATATTGTGCATTTGTCTGGACTCTATTGCATGGCATTGGGGTTCTATAATGGGTAGCTCTGCCTCCTCACAGCTCCGGGGCCCCTGGTTTGATCCTGAGCTCAGGTTACTACTGCAAATGTGACCAAAAAAACATGTTTACTGAAGATCAATGAATTAAGAAATTAATGAACAAAGCAACTGATTGATTTATGATGTGGGAATCCATGAGTGCACCAGATATTTTACACTACAGAAAATTGAATGTAACATTTTGAATGTAACGTCTTTTGGGGTAGTCTAAAGACCATTCTGAAAACAGGAGAGCATTTTCTGGTATAATAATAATAATAATAATAATAATAATAATAATAATTTGAATAAAAACATTTAACTTACACTTATGACCTGTGACTTTCAAATAACCAAATCTTTATCCAAAATTCAGTTTTAATATTAATCCTTTTAATGATCCTCCAATTAGTTCTCAGCTCAAGCCTGAACATGCTGACATCTTCTGAGGCTTTACATATTTGTATGAGATTTTTTCACCTGCGGGTGCTTTAATCACAGCTGCGCCACTGCCAAATATCCTGTGCATTTACTGTGAAGCATATGTTGTGGTTTTAGGGTGGGATATCAGGATTAACATGTGGGGTGTGGTTGCCATAGTAACCACGGTACCTGATTTTACATGGCTTTCAAAACACTTTAAAGTCCAGATTCCATTAACTTGGGTGGCATCCAAGTCATTTCACACTGCACAAGTTTTAATACAGCTGGAAAAGAAAGCACAAGTGTAGGCTTTTTTTTTCTTATGCACAGGGCAGATGTGAACATTTATATACATGGGATAACAGTACTGGTTTACAATGTCGTCTGCTATGCTTTTTGGTGACCGTCTTTTAAAGCTGATGTATACTTTGGACAAACGCAAACTCAAAATGAGTTAGTAGAAAACTGACTGAAGACATAATCATCAAAGTACACTGCTTGATTTATTAAGGGAATATTCAAAGTGTTAAATCAAAACATTTTTAAATGTTTGTTTGTGGCACAACAATGATCTAATCAGGGCTACTACCAAAGTCACACAGTGCAAAGATCACCTTTAAATCAAATTTAAATTAAATAGAAAAACAAACAAACATTAAACTGAAGGTTCAATACAGGTTCTGATACTCATACAACATCCGGTGGGGATCATTTAATAAAAATCTTGGCTAGATCAAAAATATGTAATTAATTTTCTTGGTATTTTTTATTTTAACTCACAATTTCTTCCCTGTTGTTCTACTAAATGTATTCACAACTTCTATTACCATTTGCTGTTACTTTCAGACCGTAAACCCCCCTTGAGTATTATCCTCCTAGGAATTATGAAATACAATTCGAATAATACTTGGGGCATAAGGCAGGACAGCCTGCCTTACGCCCCAAGTCCCCTGGGATGGGCTTCAGGCTTCCCACGAACCTGTACAGGATAAGTGGTATAGAGAATGAGTGAATGAGTGAGAGTATATGTATAGAGCTTTAATTATCTACAGAGCAGGTATGATAAAATATTAATTGTAAGCGTGCCAATCATTTTCTTCACTGTTCTGTAGAGGGGAAAAAAATCATTATTTGAATGCATTTGTATTTAAAACAAAAAAAGAGAATGAATTTTAAATACAATAATAGGATCATTTGTGTTTTTCACAGATAGAAATAAATAAAAAACATGATTATAAATAAAGAACATTGATTCATTTCACATTGTTCATTGGAAACATCTGCATACTGTTTCTCTAATTCATGTTGTATTCGTAAGGTTTTCATCTGACGCACTCTTGCATTACCTTCTGCTCATTTCCATGAAGAGTTTTCTGCATACGTCTAACACAAATCATATACAACATTTCATACAATAGGACCAAAGACTTTCACAGACGCACAAATCCACTACAGTATGTTTCTTTGATCCTGCATCAATGTATCTTCCATTACCGCAGTCTTTCTTAATGAAACACCAATTTATTCAAGCCTGTGGTGTTGAAAGCAGAGCTACAGGAGCAATATTACTTGTAGCGATGTGCATGTGAAATTGTCATATAGGGCCGTGCGGTTCCCATCATCACAAGGCCTGTGATACATGCTGTGTAGAAAAGTGCACACTATTTCACCTCGCTCTCTACTCAGCCATCTCATACACAGTCTCCAGTGATTACCAGTCCCCGGCTCTCGACTCGGAGGTCTACGATCAATGCTGCCATCACTTTTCTCTGTCTAAAAGCAGCAGAGGCTGGAACGGCAGCCAAAAAAAACATATCAGTCTTTCTGTTAGCTTTGTGTTGAATAATGTTGACGATTTAATGGCTTTACTCAAGTTGTCATATATTTTTATTTGGCTAAGTACTCTTTGGCAGACCTAGTTAACAGATTTTGTGGTTGGAGCAGGCACACGAGCGTTCATTACTTACTCTTAGAGAGGCAGTATCAGTTTGGAAATGGTTACTCTAATGTTGCTGCTGTCATGGTGAGGAATAACCGGGAGCTTCAGCCCAGGCTACTACTGAGAAAAGGCATTAATGTAGGTTTTCTTTTCTTTTTTTTTGGCATATAGCTCAGCTATACAGTACAAGAAATCATATCAACCATACAGTATATTCCATTAAAGTTGTGAACATTTTTACTCCCATAAACTTCCTTGTTTTTTTTCCCCCCACTGCGAGTCATCGACTGCCAAAAGAGAAGCATTGGTTTTCTGAGCTTGGCTGTAAAAATAATTGCAGTGTGTTAGTTACACTGCCATATGCTGAGGTTATTCTTAAATCAACTTTTATTACATTAAACCTCTATGGACAACCTGTTCTTCTCAGAATCAAATAAAAAAATATATGCTAAGCGTAATGCATTTAAAATACTTATTTTCCTTTGCATGGTTATAAGTGTTGAATCAATATGCCAATAACATCATAATGTATAGATGCTGCACTACTGGTGTTATTTATTTCTTGTTAGTGTGTACTATGACTTTACTTTATGGTTTACTTTATGATTACTGCCAATGGTAACGATAATTATTTATTGGTGCAGATAAAATCATTTGATCCTAAGTCGGATCCTAAGCTCGGCTTTCTGTCTGGACTTTCGCATGTTGTCCATGCGTCCACATGCCACTGAGTAGTTTGACGACTAGGTGTGTCTTATACTCTCAGCTCTTGATATAGGGTCTAGATTTATTGTAACCCTGACAAATGAAGTCTTTACTGATTGTACATGAAATAATATGTTGGATGTTTTAAAGAATCACAGGTTAAAAAATATGATGAAATAACATTATAGTTGGCGGTTTAGTGGTTAGCACTGTCACCTTGCCCCTCCAGGATCTGGGTTTGATTCCCGCCCGGGTTCGATTCCCGTCCCTGTGTGTATGCAGTGTGCATGTTCTCCCTGTGCTTGGTGGGTTTCCTCCAGGTACTCTGGTTTCCTCCCACAGACCAAAGACCTGCAGATTAGGCTGTCCAGGGTGCACCCCGTCTTGTGCCATAAGTCTCCTGGGACCCTGAATACAAGATAAAGCGGTAGAGACGATGAGTGAGAGTGAGTGAACATTATAGTTTTGATTTACAACAGCAAAGCAACCAACATTGCAGATGACTCCTTTGACCTCTCTCAAGGAATTTTCACCCTTCTACCATCTGGCAGAAGGTACTAGAGCATCCGTGCCACCACAGGACTCTGTGACAGCTTCTTCCCTGAGGTAGTCAAAATACTCAACATGCTGTCGCCTCCCAGCACTCACCTGGACTAATCAAAACCTAGCCGTGTATATCTATCAATGCATACCTGCACTTTATAATGGACACTTTTATTGTTAACTCTTTTACTATTGCTACTACAAGTGATTATTGCTATCACAGTCAGTAGTTCACAGACAATGTTTGCACTAGTATTGTTTTCTTGTCCTGTCTAGTTGATGCGCACTGTCCTGCGTATTTATTATACTCTATATTTATTGTCTTCTCACACTGTCATGTGTGTCTGCTTTATGTAGTACTGTGTGTTGTATTGTCATGTGTTAAAACATGGTCCTGAGGAAGCCACATTTCATTCCGATGCATACAGGTTATTATAGAGGAACGACAATAAAAATGAAAAATAATAACGATAAAAACCTGACTTGACAGTTTGTATTGCTACTGCTACACATGACTTTCTTTCACTGTCTACACTGTTTATCCAGTGAAGGGTTGCAGATAGGTAGGGGGCTATATTTGTGGACATTGTCACAAAGCAGCCTTACAGGAAAAAAAATAACTCTGGATATACAGTGCATTTAAACATTTCAGAAATGTGAGGATTTAGAAATATATTGCTTTATTAATTTGTCCCTAATAAGAAAGATGCTGGTAGCGAGGAAAAACTCCCTGAGATGACATGAGGTAGAACCTCTGACATGGGGAGAGAAACCACTTTTTTCAAGTAACCAAACGTTCACTGATGGACACTTGGGCATGTGGAGGAAATCCACCAAGCATGGGAAGAACATGCAAACTCCACACACATTCTCGAGCATGAGCTGCATATTCTGCTAACCATTACACCTCTGTCTTTATAGTGAAACTACTGGTATGAAATGCAGTCCAAAGCCATATAAGTCATATTCTTTGATTTTAAGTAGAACGTTTTTCAGGTAGTATCACACTTATCCATATGGGGTCATCCTCAGCAGCAGTGAGGAGTGGTCTCCATGTGATGAGAACTTCAATGATAAGTGGGGCACAAGGATGGATCAGGCAGTTCCAGAGAGCAGAGGGAGTCATGATCACTAGTAACTCAGGAGTGCCAAAATAAGTAGGATTAGTTTATACTGCATGTGCTTTTACTGTGGGAGGAAACCAGTGCACCTGGAGTAATCCCACAAAGCACAGAGAGAACAAACAAAGTACATGTGAGATGGAAGAGTATTATTAACATTATTGGTGTCTGTGTATATGTGTGTGTTTGTGAATTTTCCATTTGAATTTTTAATCCATGTTAGATGTCCCCCGGAAATGAGATTTGACCCCACAACCTGAATTTGAAGTCCATGTGAGATGTTCACCGGGGATGAGATTCAAACTCACTGCCTGCCTAAATTTGAAGTCCATGTGAGATGACCACTGGAGATGAGAATCTCAATATTTTATTTTTATAGTGCTTTTAACATGGTAATTGTCTCATAGAATCTCGTCTCGTGAGATTTGAACCCACAACCTGAATTAGAAGTCCATGTGAGATGTCCACTGGAGATGAAATTTGAAACCACAACTTGAATTCAAAGTCCATGTGAGATGTCCACTGAAAATGAGATTTGAACCCACAACCTGAATTTGAAGTCATGTGAGGTGTTCACTGGAGATGAGATTCGAACCAGCAACCTGAATTTGACGTCTATGTGAAATGTCTGCCATAGATGAGATTCGAACCCATGACCTGAATTTGACATCCATGTGAGGTGTTCACTGGAGACGAGATTCGAACCCACAACCCTGGAGGCAACTCCCCCTCACACACACATGTAAACAGATATCAATAAGGTTAATAGTTAACACTACTGTTCTTTTCTAGATCCCACTGATGGTTCATGTTATTTGGGGATGAATGGACACAGGTTAATGCTGGTCTATAGTGGAGGGCATTTAACAGGCTTGCATTAGGACCCAATGAGGATATAAAGGCATCCTATATAATCTATATCGCCTTCTCCCTAGTCCGGGCTCTTAGTCTTTCATTGCATCTCTCTCTCTCTCTCTCTCTCTCTCTCTCTCTCATCCCTCTCCCCCCCCTCTCCGCTTTGTATTGGAACATCCGGGTCTTTCCCACTGGCTCGGCGCCGCTCCGCTCTCCCCGCAGCAGCAGAAGCCATTTTGGACTCAGTTCAGTTTCTCCGCATGTCAACACGGGACCGCGTCCGTCAGCACGGGGGAGAGAAGCACACAGACCGAGTGGAGAGCGTCAGCAAGCGCGTCGCTTCTTTATTTCTTTTTTTTCCTTCCCCCTGTTTTCTTTCTTTCCATTTTTCCCTCTCGGCAGCCCGCTTTGTGTGCGCGTTCAGTGCGCGTGAGTCGCGCGTGCTCCCCATGGATGTGTCCGTGTTCTGAAGTTAACCGCGAGCGAGCTCGTGCGCTGCTGCTTCTTCTTTGGGCTCGCGCACGGTGTCCAGGCAGGCAGGCAGGCCGCTTTGGGCTCTGTGCTCGCCGTGTGTGTGTGTCTGTCTTTGTCTTAGTGTGTATGTGTGTTTTTGGCCCCTCTGGTCAGTGTTTAAATGTTCCAAACGGAGGGGAGATTAAAAAGGGCAAAATCCGCTGCGCTGCTTTTTCAATAAGAGGAATATGACCGCTTCCTGGCTGACTTTTGCACTTCTTTTGGGAACTTTTGGTGCAGGTAAGGCATGCATTTTCTTCCCCCTACCTTATTTGTTTGCACACAGGCATGCATGCATACTGGTTCCAAACAAGTGATGTAGCGCAGAGATGTATCTTATCGAGGTTACAAATTTGATTTTCGTGTTTCGTGCACGTCCGTGCTTTCTCAGTGATATCAACCCTAGTGAAGGGCTTTATTGAACAGTTTACATTTGTGCCAAACGTGCCCTTGTGCTATAACCCCCTTATGTCGCTGTCAGTTTATAAAAGCGTGATCAAGCGTGACACAGAGCGGATCAATGAGTTGCTCAATCTGGTCTCAGCAGAGTGTGATAAAGTAAATGAGCCTGTGTGCTTAGGGCTGTGTGCGCGTGCATGTAGGAATAGGTTAACAATAAATCGTCCTTCCATTACTGACCATGTGGGCTTGTGCATTTTTTTTTTTTTTTTTTAAAGTTGAACTGGATCCCAAATTGCCCGTTTTCTTATTGCACAAAACACGCTTCATATATTACACAAAAACAGAAATGCAATGCAATCTTATGGCTTATTGCACATTACTGTTAATCTATCTAGTCTAAGAGTCGGTCTGTGTAATGCTACCTACGTTAATGTTTCTCTCCAGCGTTCTAAGTATTAAGCTGTGATTGTACATAATCAGGGAAGGACTTAATGGTTAATTGCAGCACGTGCGAATCAGAGCCTTGAAACACACTCACGCATGCTCGTCCATGAGTCACTTTGTACTATTTATTTTGGAAACTGAGCCAAATAGCTTTTGCATGCTTAAAAATAAGTAAAACATGTCTTTCATATCTGCTTTCTTTATGTGAAAGTGTAATGAGCTTGCATGACATTTGTCTCCAAATGTCCACTGGAGTGTAGTTTTATAATAAAATGTTTAATTGCAGTGCTGACTGTTTTTGTTGTGCAGTTTCTCACTTGTTTATGTTGTGTGTGTGAGAGAGAGAGAGAGATTGTGAGTGTGGAAGTGAGGGTTGCCCTTTGCTTTGTTGCTGTTTATTCTGTGTATTCTTATAGAAGTGTGTTACCCATGTTTCTGTCCATTAGCCTACTTTTTTCAATAAAGAAGCATCCAGTCCTAATTCCAACACTTGCTTTAAGCATGATAAAAGGTTACTAGTGATAGCAGATAAGGGCTGTGTTCCAAACCGCATGCAGCTGTGCCAAATAATATAGCAAAAATATTGTACTGCCAAATGTTCAGGATGGATTACATGTATACAGATTTATATCGCAGTGTTGCCAGATAGAGAATCTGAGAACCATGACTACTGCTAATGTGGAGCCAGGTTAGGTTTCTGTCTGGTCTTTGTGTTTTCTACCACACGGTCCAGCAAATATTGTTAATGGTTATTACGTTATTGTGTTTTGGGTTTGTTTGCAGACTATTTGCTCCTATGAATTGAGTACCATGATTACTCCCCATCGACACTGTGGAATGTCGTGTCTTCGTTGTGCATTCCTTGTTTTGTAACCTATTATGTTGGAGCACTGCAATTATGATCTTGAAATAGATGACCCTTTGATAGAAAGCTGTATAAGAAAAAAAAAAAGACACAGGTGAGGTGAATAGGTGTCCAATTTAAAGTATTTTGCTAAAAGTATGTGTGTGTGTGTGTGTGTGTGTGTGTGTGTGTGTATAGGAAAAGATACTTCGGTTCAACTTGAGAAAGTAATTTTCACGAGGAGCAAACTCTTAGCGTTGGAGAGGTATGATCAGCGGTTTATTTTTTTCAAGGACATTCTAAGTGCTTGAGCGAAGTCATTCCAAGCAAAGGTAAAAACCACAGGGGGAATAAAAATATCACCCAGTATTGCTGTATTTCCTGACACTTTGCAGTAGACGTAAGAAGAAAATCTGAGTCTGGAGAATGTGACACGGATAACAGACGAGTCAGTGTGGGAGTATTTTATAACTTAATATCTCAAATCAGTCAAGTTCCAATAACATAATTAAAGTGCTAGGCAGAAAATAAAATGAGCAAACGTACCATCAAACAATTCAGTTAGTGGTATTAAAAAAAGATATTGAGAAAAAGTCCTTTGTGCTTTTTTTCCCCCATTCATTCATTTTTTTTTGATTAGTTATAAATATATGATTTAGATTTTTCTGTGCGTTTGGAAGCTTTCATCTAATTTTCATTAACCTTATCTTCAGCTTTTCTTTTTATGTTCTAAGCTTTAAAAAAAAAAAAAAAAAAAAAACGAGTGAAACGGTCCAGAGAGTATTTCACAGTATTTCTGCGTGGTTCACCTGTGTTCGTTTTCCAGGTGTGTTCATGTGGATTGTTACCCATGATATTCAAGTAAGGTGGCAGTGTAAGGGCTGGGACGTTGACGGCAAATCCCGTTGGTGTTTCTCGATGGTTTTCAGATCATTGATGCCAGAATTATAAATGATTTTTGCGTTACTTTGAGGGGCTCATAAAACTTGATATTTTGGCTGCTGCCTGCATTGTGTAATGGGCTTTACTGACTGCATTCCAAGGCTCCCTGACTAAAGGGAAGGGGGTTGGGGTGGGTGTGTGTGTGTGTGTGTGTACCTTTTTAAACACAAGTCCCTTGCAGGAAACAAAGGAGGCCTCTTTGCCTGGTCAGCCTGGATGGTCTATGATTCTGCTGCTATTGTTAGTGTTGGTCTTTCTTTACCCATGAACCAGAGTCTTGTTTAGGTTTAAGTTGGAGCACGGAGTCATTGAAGGGTATATCCAGCCATTTTGTGTGTGTGTGAGAGAGAGAGAGGGGGTGGCCGTGACTGTGTGCATACTCCATGTTCGTATAGGTGTGTAGGCATCTTGTATTTTTTTTGGTTGCATTTCTTATACGTATACTATTAAGTGGGCTTGAAAGAACATATACAAGGTCATGCAGCACAATTCTCACGTAAACCTGTGCCACATCGATGCATGTATATTTGTTTGCACAGTGCTTTTCCAGTTTCTCAGCCACACGGAGGAGGGGACGTGTGTGTGTTGGAGTGTGTTGTGGGGGGGGGGGCTTTAAGAGTAACTCTGAAGACGCAAAATGAGCTGAAACAGCCATCATTTAGCTGAGTACACCAGAGAAATAAAATGAGAGAACACATCACGGTGCTGGCTTATTTCCAGCATTACAGCTTTATTTGTTTGATTTGGTCTGTCATGGAGAGATTCTGTGGTACATGGTTGAATCGAGGGGGAGGGGATGGAGAGAGGGAGGGTTACTGAGGGAGCTAGGATCATGGGGGGACACTGAGTGAAATGGGGGATGGGTAGCTTCAAGAATTTAAAGAGACAGTACATATATGATCGTACGCTGTAGTGCATTATGTAGAAAACGCCTTGACGGGGACGGTTCTAGAGCACGGTACATGTTCACATTTCACACAAAAGGAGCAACGTGTAAGAAAATCCGTATTTACAACCGTTCAAATTAAAGCATTATGGCAAGGTACAGAGGTTATGTAACAAGGGTCTGATCTGGTTTACTTCCCCGACTGAGCTGTAAGCACCTCGTATAAACAGCCTGTGAAAAGCAATAAGAGTTACTTCGCCAGCATCTAACGGAGCAGCTGTACAGCAGGTTATGCTGCTTTTTAATACAACGTTTTTATCGGTATTACGCGCTCGTTGTTTTAATGCTTGAAAAATGGACTGCAGACGTCCTGTAGCAATATTCAGTAATAAAAAAAAAGATTTATGTACAGTGCATCTCATAGCAGTATTTGACACATTTTTGATATTAGGTGTAAGGTTGTGTTATTACGGTTTTTCACGGTGTATGATCATATAATTACTTCAGCGCTGACTTTCCCAAATTACTGATTAAAATACATTTCTCTCTACTACTGTATACCTCCCCCCCCCTTTTCTTTTAGTCATGTTGCTTACTTCAGTAGTATCGATCCCTTTTTGTGCCCTGTGACTGCACCTTCTCAACAATATTACACACTCCTCTCTCTGGATGTCCCCCAATCATACTAAAACAACCTTTGTTTTATAGCTGCATGGACTGCACAGAAACACTTTCACCATAAAACCAGCTTCTGATGTAATCGCCTCACATTTCTACCTGTACTAGCAGATCTAGCATGTATTGAACTTTATCATACATAATGGCTCTGGGTAAAAACGCAAGAGTATGATAGAACTAGAGCACAACAACTATCAGTTTAAGGTTCAGGCCAAGTCAAGTGGGCTTTTATCGTCATTCCAACTATATGCAGTTCAATACAATAAAACAAAACGGTGTTCCTCCAGGACCAAAGTGCTACATACAACATGCATTCTCGCGATAAATGAACTAAAACTAACACTGAAAAGTAACAAACACGACACAATGCAATCCACTGTGAAAACGTAGCACCGAACAGTTACCCAGAGTTGTTTAATTGCGAGGTGGTGCGAATTAATTGTCCTTAACTGACCAGGGTTAAGGATTTTGTTACAAGGATGTGTAAAAGAAACTAATAGTAATAAAAATTTTCCTTGATTTGCCGCGTCACCTGCATGGAGTTTGCATGTTCTCCTTTTGCTTGGTGGGTTTCCTACGGGTACTCCGGTTTCCTCCCACAGTCCAAAGACCTGCAGATTAGGCTAATTGGCCGTAGTGTGTGTGTGTGTGTGTGTGTGTGTGTGCTCTGCGATGGATTGGCACCATGTTCAGGGTGTACCCCGCCTCGTGCCCTAAGCCTCCTGGGATAGGCTCCAGGCCCCCCGCGACCCTGAATACAGGATAAAGCTGAAAAGATGATGAGTGAGAGTGCCACGTCACTTTGTGTATCCTTAAATGGTCCAGAGACCATCCAATACAATATTATCATGATTCAATTTGTATCACGCTTCTGTTAGTATCTCAATTTTATAACTATCCCGATTCAATAAATGTTTTATTACAATTTTAAACAATCTTAATTGACTCCTAAAACGCAGTGTGCTGGGCTGCATGTCAAGGTGTGAATAGTTTAGAGCTCACCACCTGTGGGATTATGGTGGCTCTGCTGGTTAAGGCTGTGGGTTACTGATAAGAAGGTCGGCGGTTCAAGCCCCAGCCACCACCAAGTTGCCACTGTTGGGTCATTCTGCAAGGCGCTTAACTCTGTCAGCTCCAGTGGTGCTGTATCATGGTTGACCCTGCGTGCTGACCCCAGCTTTTTACCTGGAATATGCAAAGATTCATAAATTTTCAAACTAAAGAAACACAATATGTAACCGAATCAATTTCCCCCCATCTCTAATTGATATTATACCATAATATTTTTAGACAAGGGTATCAACTGTGAACACTTCAAACTCTGTAACCCTGGTCGAATGAGCAGTAGGTTAGATTTGATATTTTAAGTAGAGCTTTAAATATGTTTAGAATGATTAATCAGGCGTTTGTCAAGCTAGAGAATGCTTTAATTAATCAAGTTACTGCAATTTGACGATCTCTTATTAAGGTTATCACAAAGACACGACTCGTTTCTTTGATTTTCATGTGACCACTGTGTAAAGTTCTCCAGGCCCGTCTCTTTAACTTCAACACAATCTTTTTAAAACATACTGATATGATGAGCTGTGGCAGGTTTAATAGTTGACTACAGTCTGTTTGCGGTTAGTTCTGTGGCGTTATTTTCTAGGTAAGGTGGAATTTTCTTTGCTTTAAATTTTTTTTTTTGTATGTACAAGGTTAAGAACTAAAGAATAAGATTTCAATACTTGTTTTTAAGTCTGTGTAAAAAAAAAATAAAAAAAACTCATGGTGTAGCTGAACTGCTAAATTCCATCTGAGAGACCCTTAATATAGTGGTGTTAAAGCGGTTCTTGTACAAAGACAACTCGTTGGGTGCAAAAGTTCATTCATCACTTGTCTTGACAGACATTCAGCATGAAATGGGAAGTGTTATGTACTTTTGTGTCTACTTAGAACTGAATTATAGCATTCATTGAAAACACTTAATTTAGTTTTGTAGATATTACTCATTACAATTAGGGATGCGGCGATACCACTTTTTTGGAAAACGAGTATGAGTACTTGCATTTCAGTACTCGCCGATACCGAGTACTTAATAAAAACA
>JAQMYG010000033.1:26019889-26030772 GCA_030014215.1 Clariallabes teugelsi
CATTCACTTTGAAATAGTTCCACACGGCGGACATGTTTCCCCTCGCCTTCTTCCCGGTCTGAGCTGGGGGCGGGGCCAGGGGGCGGGCACTCGGCGCCTGTGATTAACCCCTTACACGCTGCTCAAAAATAGACATTTATCATTGCGGGGAATTGGATCCCAGTATCGGGAGACTTTTAACGAGTACGAGTACTTTAGAAAATGTGGTATCGAGGCCGATATCGGTATCGGTGCATCCCTAATTACAATAAAAGCATGAAAAGACCAGAATGTAATACACGTTGTCCAAAACATGACCCAGCTGTGCCCTTTATATTCCACTAACAGAATCCATAACTGTGGCTGAGGCAATTTGATCATCTTAAATAAAAAGAAAGTAAAACTAGACAAGGCTGAAAATAAATTATCTGCATAAGCACAATAATGATGTATTTTAGATTTTTTTTGTCTGTGGAAGCAGAGGTTTCAAGTCCAGCTCTTGTACAAGTTAAATAAAGCAAAAAAAAAAAACAAGAACAATAACTTGTTCTTAAAAACTAATCTTGTTGAATCCAATTCCTGTTTTCCAGTTAGGTTTTCATAAACAGTTGCCAGCCGAAGTGTTTTCTGACACTTCTGTGTATATCAGCTCAGAGACATCATCATAGGCTAGTGTCAATCAATAAAGGAGTGTACGTCTTCCATCCATCCTTCCTTCCCTCCCTCCCTTTTTCACACACATCCTTGTCCAAGGCAGAACTGTTGTGCCTTCATAACGCCTTGATGTTTTGTGTAAAAGGTACACAGCTAGCAAAAGCACCACATTACTCAGTTCAGACACCATTAGTGTTTTGAAGGCTGATATTTGCTGGGCATTTCCAACATGCATGTTATATGCTATACTGGATGCAGATTCGGTTGTTTTACACGTCACTCCTCTTTGGAATGCCAGCATGCTTTTTGAAAGCACATTCTTGGGTGACTTTATGCTGAATTGGTAGGTGTAGTGTGATTTACCAAAAGCAAGCATGTTGCATGTTTATAGGGTCTTCTTTAGTGGATTTAGACCATAGTTTCTGTGTAAAATTTACTTTAGACTCCTGGTCATGATCAGATTCGAACTCACATCCTCACTACTAGACTAAGGCCACATTCACATTACCAGCCTAAAGCGAGGTGTCTGGCGTTCTTCCTTCTTCTGGACCTCAACAAGCACATTTTGCTAAAATTACATCCTTTTTTTAAAAATTAACAAATGGTTGCACAAGGTCATAACGTGTTTAAGTCCAAATGGTGCGAGCAATGATGTATCGATGTACACATCGATGTGCATGTCCGGTAAACATTATTGTGAACCGTCATTATGATAAACTGGATTTTATTTCCTTTTAACCACAATACAAACATGATTGAGCAAGAATATTATATTATATTATAACCCAAAAAAATGCTCATTTTGAGAATCCTAAATTGTTGCGACATTATTCCCATAATCTAGTAGCGGTAAAATGTACAAATTATTAAAATAATGATAACTTTTGTTCTGCCTGACATTTCCAAAATAAATAAAAATAAATAAATAAATAAATACACAGTTTGATGTCTGAAGCCTCCCCACACATTGGCAAGGCTTCCAAATAAGCACATATATTTTTTTTAAAATCATCATTGACCTATGCTGTATTGCCTGCACGTATCTGAGTCGCTTGGGTTTTAAGGGAAGTTTATTGCTAAGGGTTATTAATAGAGACAGATCAATACAAAAGCAGGTAGTTGGAAGGTGTCTGGCCATAAACTGTGGTTCTGTCCTTGCATCATGCAAAATCTATATAATTCAAGTCTGGCCATCATCTTTATTTACATTTTTTTTCTTTTAATTTTCTCCTTAAGCCATGATTTTTTTTTTTTCTCCCTCCTTGACATTAAGTTCAGCGTTTTCTCCTGCTGTCACATCAGTGCCATCTCTACATGTATATATTTTTTTGTTTCAGGGGCTGATTATGTGGAATGAAAATAACATCTGCTGAAGATAATTAAAATTATAATTATTTTATTAAGAGAGCTGACAGAATCCTCAAACCACCTCTTTGTTTTCTATTTCATGCTTTGTAAAGACTTGAGATTGAGCTGTTTGTGTAAAGCAGACATTGCAGTGAGATGCAGTGGTCTGTTTGTGTAGAACACACAGCCCGAAATGCAAAGTATGTGCAATCCATCTGTTATTTATTTCATGGCTTCCATCATAATTAGTTGCAGTCCCCTCAAAACCCACATTCTGAGTGAGGCCTAATTTGATAAGTGGAGAAGAAATACTCTGCATTCTGACAGAATTTCCCTGTGGCTCGTCTAGACCACCACACGTCACTTTCAGTCAGCTCGACTTGGTTGAGGTCTTGAGTAAACTATGCCTATAGGATAAACCATTGGATGGGCGTATAGGATGTGAAACGACAAAGATTTAAGTGGTCAACGTTCTTGGCAGTATTTCTGTGAAGATTCCCAGCCGTCCAGACGAGGTTATCTGGAAGTTGAGTCATTTCAAATAAAGTTCCTCATCCAACCTGGCAATGTGAAACGTAAACCTCAGGGATGTTAACGGACTTGGGTTTGGAAAAGTGGGCATGGAATCGCAGGATTTTGTGATGGACTTAACCAATTGACTTGCACTAATTGCTTGCACTAATGATGTGCTAATGGCTTTTTAAACAGAGTGGACTTTTGACGCCGAGACTTGAGTTACATTTTATCCATCTCTGTAATGAACATATCTAAAGTGCTGAGGCAAAAAAAAAAAGAAAGAAAGAAACAAGTTTCAGTATAAAGGCTGATCAACAGCTACTTTTAATGAGTGCGGTATTTGTAGAAAAGGGATATTTTTGCTACCTTTGCCACAGTTTGCTCTGTTTTTTTGCAGTGTTTGTGAAGGCTTTGTAGCCCATTGCCCATGCAGGACGTCTAAATTGGTTGTCTCTTCACTTCAGAGAATTGTGTTGTGCATGTTTTGTTTATATGAGTATAGAATCATGTTATTGTCTTGTTAATAATAACCATATTGAATGTGAATCACTTGCCATGTAGCTCTGACTCGACTGAATCAGCTGTAGCTTGCCTCATGTTCTACTGATATACCTGCACTTTCTGTTTTTTTTTTTTTTTCCAATTAAGTCTAATTGCTGGAAACCTGCACAAAGCAATAGTTATGTAAAATGTCTGGCAAGTGGAATGCCTCATGATGGTGGTGTCCAATCAGGCAAGTTAAAAACACAGTGTGTTTAATTTAATACCTGTCTATGATTTGAACCGGTCAACCAGTCAGCGGCTGTGTTTCTCACTTGTTGACCAGATCAGAATCTGAGTTTCTGAAATTGAACTTTTTACTAAAGTTTAACAAACAAAAAAAACATACAGGGTGATTCATTTGAAATAGGCCCCAAATATTCTGTAACAAATCTCGGTATAATATAGCAATCAGGACCATAAAAAATACACTACATTCCTCGACGTTTGTGTAATTGATTGCGATGCCGGAAGTGATTTCCGTTTTCTGCCAGAAACATTTTGACGCGGCGATTCATGTTCCTGAAAGTCATAGGACCAGCGACAGTATTTGACTCTCTTCTCCATATCGACGTAATGGCTACGGCGCCTACCACATCAGTCCGACTCAGGGGCATCCCTCTCGTGTTTGAAGCTCCATATACCGAGGAGGACATTGTACATTGTTTCATTCAGGTTGCTTAGTCCTAGAAAGAGTTATTACAGAATATTTGGGGCTTCTTTCAAGTGAATCCTGTATTTTTAAAAAATTTCATCGATGCCTTTGTTAGCTAGAACATGCCTAAAACAATTAAGTATTTGCATGATTCTTAACTTGATCTTTTGCTTTAAAGTGTCACTAGTCATATTGAGAGAATTGTTTTAAATAAAAAAAGCTACATGGATGAAAAAAAAAAAGAAGAAGAAAAATTTAGCTCTATTTAAGATTATGATTGTGAGAAACCACAAACAATATTTCTCACATTTGAATGCTGTCTTCTGCGTTCTGCTTTTTAGCCAGGTGGAACCGAAACTTAATAATATCACCTCGTTTGCCAAACCTCGAACAACTTCCTGCGGCGGCGACTTCTTTTCTACTAAGCGCTGTCGGTTTCCCAAATGAGACAGCTATGTTTGAGGGGGACGGTGGGGGGTAAAGCTTCTCACGGGGCTGTTGCATGCTGCTGAGATGGCACACTGTTCTCACCCTTGCGTTTATTTGCTTCGCCGATAACGCTTATCTGGGGCTAAGCCGCAAGCCTGGAATGCGGTGCATAAACAATGATATTCCACAGGCCTTATCTGGCACGGGCCACATCGCACTCCACTGGCAGCTCTCAAAGTCCTCGCGAGCATGCCGAGGGACGAGATTAGCCGCAGCTCGAGTGGAACCATGCCATGCTTTGTGCAGTTGTTGATGTTGCATAGCATTTGTTCTGGTTAGTAATAATTGTTTCTTTTTTTAATGCACTGCATAAATAGTACCTGAGTTTGGAGCCCCATTTGAATAATAACTCGCCAAGCCGAAGGGAATTTCAGTTATCGTTAACGCTATTCCTAATGAAATCGTCTGCCTTCAGGCCAATCCGAGCAGACAGCTATTGACACTGGGCTGATCGCCGACCGCAGAGGCCCCTCTGCCTGTGCGGCGTCCGTCGTGGACCTAGTTCGGGTTTCTTTCTTGCCTGGAAAGAACAGCAAAGGAAAAAGGGGGGGGTTGGGTTTCACTGAGGTCTTTTCACCACCAGACTGATGGCTCTCAGGCACTGCTCTTGTGTGCTTGTGTGTGTGTGTTTGCTTCCCATTTGCTTCCAAGGCTGGGGCCCTGTCTGATGGAGTAGGCTGGGCCCCTGCAGAGGCTCCCTTGGCTTTTGTGTCTGCACCACATCAATGGGGGATGGGAACGAGGTTGGGGACTGCTGGACATTTCCTCTACATTGACAGCATGTCTCATTGACCTGCATGTTATTCTATGGTGGAAAAAAAACGAAGAGAGAAACGCAATATATTGTGTTTCACTTCAGGGAAGGCTGAAGTTCTCTCTTAAAAAAAAAAAAAGATGATGATTAAGTACAATATATGGACTCGGGCATGTTTTGTTATCTGATCTGCTTTTCTATCTAAGAACTATTTTTTTCAGTCACACTCTATCTGCGGTTATTTTAGATGCATCTTGTAATAGTCAGCTCTGTTGTTGAGGCATGTGTAATTAAAATGCTGGAGCTTCATAACAGCCATTGAATCCTGTGATTCTAGTCCCAAAGTCCCTTTGTTCCATTGTACATTTTAATTCCTCTGCATGATAAAAGAGGAAAAACAAACCTAGACTGAAGATTTTCCATCCATCCACCTTTTGATCCATGCATTCCTCTGTACATATGAACTCGGGGCTTTTTCGCATAAAGCAAAAAAAAAAAATTCAATTGCATTTTTAACCGTCAAAAATCGATCGAAATCTTCTTTGCTTGTATCTCGAGCTCTAGTTTGATACACATTTTTATTTACAGTGAATATTTGACTCTTTGTAAATACCACAGCGAAGTTGATAATAACGTACCCGTGGTTCATCGGCATTGTGAAGCAGAATTTTTGAACAGGTTGCTGGTTGGCCTCATCGCTGTGTGAGGTCACTTCATTATTCAGACTGCCTCTCTTCCGCCTGGACTCAGACATTTTGAGATGGAGATGTGGCAGATGCTCGTCCCATTCCCTCCCAGCTCCAGATGGAGGAATGCAGTGTGTAATCTTGACTCCCAGGCTCCTCTGGTGACCTCTCCGTCTTGTTCTCGATGTCCAGCTGTCGCAGGCCATCACTAGGCCTTTGTCAGTCGGCACATATGCTCCCATCTCATGAATTCTATGTGTTACTCAAATTAAAACTCTTAAGAAGGAGAGCTTATTTTCGAGAAATTTGTACTAATATTTTAGTAATCATTTTAACATGTGTTAAGATATTTTCTTTAGTCGATGGAGTTAAATACAGAACATGTTTTTTTTTTAAAGTGCAAAATCTTGTCATCAAAATATAGTAGACGTGAGGTGGAATTCATTTAGTTTGAGGTAAATTAAAAGCAGTGGCATTTTTACTTGTCGAAAACATGTTTACATTTCAGGCATGATTTGCAGTAAACAGTGTATTTACTAGGATTAATTCAAATATCCAATTCAGTCATTCTTCTGTTGGTCGATTCAGTTAATTGAATCAATGGGTCAGTTTTCGATTCACACATTAAATTATTTAGGTAAGCATACAAAGGTTTAACGCTTTAAAAAATTGACTTTCTTTCAAAACATTGCAAAGCTTTTGCAGGAAATAGAAACGTCTTGCAACTTTATAATCTTGCATCTTTATTTGAATTTATGGGTGGTTTGGTGCATTACTACTGGTGTGGAGTTTGGAGCAGAAGATTGGCTGGAAAAAAATGATTTTTGCTTGACATATTAAAAAAAGACATGCCATTTAAACAATCGACAACAAAACTTGCCCAGCATTTTTATGTTTATTAGCTTTAATGCTGCCAAACCTGTAAGAAATGTCGCTGTTTGAGACAAATCAGACTGTAAACGTTGCTCTTGATTGTCTGTTCAAATTGGAAATTCCACTGACCAGAAATCGAATTGAATCAAGAGATTGCTTGAGATTTCACCCCCAGATCTATTTTTCACAGACATTTTTGCATCCATTGAGTAGTATAACTAATTAATGCTGGTATTGGGTTTGTAGTAAGAATTACCAGGTTTGCCTTGATTGTATTGTTTCCACCGGTTTATGACACTTTACATCAGCAAATGAGAAATATGTGCCCTCTAGACTTGTATTCTTGCACCTTTTCCATTTGCATTTTGCTCCATGTAGTTTGGATTAAGATGTAGCCTAGACCTGGAAATTCTACACACCACCAAGGCTAACAGATGATTCATCCCGTCATTTTTCATACTGTTTATCCTGTGTAGCATTGTGGGAAGCCTGGAGCCTATATCACAGAGTACATGGCACAAGGCAAGTACACCTTGGATGGGGTTCCAACCCCAGGGTCACAGGTGCGCACACATTCATACAGCCGACTCGCACGCTATGGGCAATTTGTAAACACAAGTTGGCCTACAACAGGTCTTTGGACTGTAGGAGAAAACTAGAGTACCTGGAGGAAACCCACAAGCATGGAGAGAACAAGCAAACTCCACACACACAAGACTTGAAAGCCAAATTCAAACCCACTGAAACGCCGAAGGTGTGAGACAACAGAGGTAACCTCTGAACCATCTTGACCCTGAGCAACAAATAAGTCATGTCTAGTGGAATGGAATGCACAGATTTTGTTTTGTTATCCGATACTGAACAGTTTTTAGAAATCAATTGTATTGTTCAATGATTTAATCGTAGAAAACTAATTTAATGCTTATGTATGCTGGGTTGGTTGAAAATATTAGAAAATTAGCGAAGGAAGATATCCTTTTTTTCAATCATGAGCTTTAAAAGTGGAAGAAGTGAGGCTTAGTGAGGATATGATCAGATTAGAAAGAAATTGTCCAAAGGCTCTTTGTTTTTTATGACCACCTGCCATGAAGAACCCTCAACAGGCTTCTTGCAGATATGTACAGAAGAGTAACTCTCTTGGGATGAAGTGGGAATATACTTCATTTCTCCACCAGCCAGGACATCTTTGTGTCTGTTTCCACTTGAACCCCATCACCTTTTTTCTGCCTGAGATATGGCCTTCCTCAGGGGAACTGTTCTGTCTGATAATTCAGCATGCCAGTTTGCAAGAAATCTCACCTTGAGTTTTTTTTTTCCTTCCTTTTTTTCCCCCTGTTATATCATAGTTATCTGAATTTCAGACACTAGACACTATTTTTTTTTTTTTTTTTTTTTTTGTGGGCCATCAAACGGAATAACCAGGAATAGCTCATGACTCAGTGAGTGAATTGGTAACACCGGCATTATACTTGACGTCATGCACTCTAGTCCATATTGGCACATTTTATTATAGACATTATTATTATTATTATTACTATTGCTTTGTGATGACAGTCATTAAAAAATCTGTAATCAGCAATTAATTATCAGGTTGATTTGAAGGTCCCGTACATGTGTTAATACTCAAGGTACAATATTCTTCAGATGGTATCTTTTTCATACAAGCTCATCTGCTTATATGAGGTCACAGTAGGGGAAAATATCTGCTTGCTTTAAGCCCTGACCAATACAAAGAAGGAATATATATTCGGTCATGAGAAAAGAATTTTATTTTGTTTTGTGTAAAAGCTACTACATTGCCGGGTGGAAATGTAGGGTATAGACATTGTTCCACATAAAAAACAAAAAAACAAAAGCAGTAACCATGTTTACTGGAGGAGGGAACATTTATCTAGTTGTCCATCACACATAGAATGTGCTGTTTGCTGTAATTTTAATAATAAGATTTTGTAAGCCTGGGAGTTAATTTACAGAGAGATTAACAGCTTAGCTAATTCCTCAAAGTACGCTTATAACGTTAGCTAACTGACCTGTTAACTTGCTTAATTATTATTCTTATACGGTATAATAAAGTAGTTTCTTTAGCGATTTAGTTGATGGGAGAGCTGGGAAACACATTTCTGTTCTTTCATAGCCTATTGTTTGAGAGTCAAACATTTTATCTGTGTGAAATCTAGGTTAGCTCTGAGATCATTAAACCCTCGGAGCACTTTCTTTTTAAGTTGTTCATTGAGGTGTTTTTTTTTTTTTTTTTTTTTTTTAATGTTTTTTTTTTAATAAAACCTTTTTGAGATTTTTTTGTAAGTTCTGGATCAAATTAGCTACCATCCTTTATCAGGTTTCGTGTAGCGCTTGCTAAAATATTAAACTTGTTTCATTGAAAGCTACTTAAGGATGCACGGGGTAGGGTGTATTTTTAAAAAAAGAAAAAGAAAAAATGGGGGTGTATGGTGCGTTGACGGCACGTCCTAGACTCAGTTGTGACCCACTTAAGGTGTCTCCTCAGACTTGGAGGAGGAATTCCATTGTCTGGGTTTTTTTCACAGTCCACAACATATTGAATTTTTTTCTCTATGGGAGTGGAGTGTATATATAATATATATATTTTGACAAACTCCTCTCGTCCTTATTACGTCTACCTCCCGAAGCTGGATTTTCCACGCGGTGAAATGCCTGCTTTCCATCGTTCGATTCCTTCTTCTACATTCTGTCCGTCTTTTTCGCTTTCTCTCTCGTTCATATGCCGTGTAGCCTCAATTATCATTATTTTTTTTTTTTCTTGCACAGAGCCTGAGGTTATGCGGTTGGCTTGTGGTTGGTCTTTTGCCAGCAGCTATAAATAGATTTGTGTCGGAGTTAGCATCTGAATGAGGGGGAGAGGCAGAGAAGGAAAAACCCTTTTTGGTATCCTGCTGGCTGCCTGCCAAACGCTGGCAGAGTGGAGCCGAGCTGCTGAGTGTTTTCAGAGGCGATCAAGTAAAGAGGAGTGAAGAGCTTGCTTTTTTTTTTTTTTTTTTTTTTTTTGGTCTGTGCATGTGTGTGTTGTCTCTTGAAATAAAAGGACCGTGAGGGTCTGTACGTTATCGTGCATCAGTACCTCTCCACGCCAGCTGAATAGGACGGTGTGATTGTCATCATGGCATTCATTCATCCTCATTCCAGAGGAAGCAGCTGTTCATTACGTTCTCATGGAACGGAAATAAGAATTTTGGCTGTACAAATGAAAACTAGTAGCAGTCAGATTTTCTTATTATACTGCAGTATGTACAGTACTACTATAAGTATCCAGGATGGATTTATGTACAGTGACCTTGAGGTTGTGTGTGTGTATGGATGCTTTCACTGTAAAAAAAAAAAAAAAATGAGATGGGTGTATTTTGGCAGGTTTGAGGAAAACGAATGTGATGCCTTTTTGAGTCACAAGGGTATTAACAGACGCACATTTCAAAACGTGTTATTTTGCACACACAATTTTGCTACAGTTAATAAATCAGCCTGCAGTTGTGTTTGTGGCAGTGTAACTATGCAGTATGTCGGTTGAGCTTTAATTAAAAAATAACAGCGGAGTGCTCGTGGAATCTTTTTATTTACGGAGATTGTTGTTGCTAATGAGAAACGTTTAAAAAGGTTTACTTTACAGTGCGGCACAAACGGCAGCAAAGCTTCATCAGCCTCCTCATCTTCCACTTCTGTAGTTGACGTCAGTGGCTAGAAATGGTAGTCTTTTGTTTCCACTCATAGATACGCTTAACTGATTCCGACTGAATCAAATGATGTGATTGACTTTTTGTACGTCAGCTTTTGCTCTTCAATGTGGTTGTTTATGGCCACGTATTGCCAAAAATATGAAAGGTCAACGATTCTAAAAGAAGGTTCTTCAGAGTTGCAAGAAATAGTTTGATTTTGAACTTTGTCTGAAGAAAATAATTCACCAGATGAGTAAAAGTCTGAAAATGGTGTTTATTGCATTTTGCAAGCAGTGAAGTCTTTTATATGAAGTTCTGGGAAAATCGTTTTCATACCCTGATAAACCCATTGCTCTGGGTCAACTGGGATTGACTAGGGTCAATCTGGACTCAACAGATCACTTGACCCTTTTTACATTGCCCCAAAGTTTTTTTTACTTTATGCTTCTAGCAGGTTTAAGTGTTTCTTTTCCTGAAAAGTTTTTTTAATTGCAACACAGTTGTTTAGCCCTAGTCCTGAAAGTTCTCATTACATTGTGTGTGCATGGAAATGCTCCTACTTTCACCATTAAAGTGCCCCTATTATGCCATTTTAAAGGTTGCTAATATTGCTTAATCAGTCTCTTTAAACAGGTTTACATGTATGCAAGGTCAAAAAACACTTTAGTTTTCTCCAAAAATAGATTTAATTTTACCCCATTTCT
>JAQMYG010000033.1:26030872-26053161 GCA_030014215.1 Clariallabes teugelsi
ACAAAAACTTCATTTATCGTGCACTGTCGGCGTCACAGATAGTGCAGATAGTTTATGTTCACATACAGCTACATGACTGCATGAAAGATCATATTTGAAAAAGCATAATAGGGGCACTTTAAACATAGCTGTGATTTCTATTGTCAGTTTTTTTTATTTATTATTTATTTATAATTATAATTTTTTTTTTTACCATACCTTTACTCGAAAGTAGGTGAAGTAGGTGATCTTCATTCATTCAATCTTCATTTTTTCTGATCACGTTTCTTCCATGAAGTTGAAGGTTCAAATCCTCTTAAGTGTTTCCAGCCCAGTAATTTAAGCCTTCTCAAATGGTGTCTTTTTCATTTCTTTTGGCAATGCAGGTATAAGGTATAAAACATACAGGCTTTCTTTTCATCCTTTTCCGGATCTGCCATATGTGTCTCATTTGTATGTCAATCAGAAGTATGTATTAGCATTTATAACACAACCCCCTAAAGAGATTGTCACAGCACCATCCAATAGAGCTAACACAGATTGGGATGCGTATCGTACAATGTATGTATATCTGTCTCAAAAGTTACCTTTTATATGTACTCGTTCAAAGAGCGTTAACTCCTGAAATTTTATTTTAGTTTTTTTTTTAAATCCTGGGTTATACTTTTAACGTTATGCTTTTTTCCCCCCTTATATTAGAGTATTAATAAGCACTACCATTGGTATGCAAGGTATAGTGTCGAGCCCAGCATATGGTGGGAAGGCCAGATGTATGCCTATACGTGTCTGGGATGGTTTATTATCATGCAAAGTACTCATGGCCTTATCATTACTAGCCTTTGTGGTCAACAGACATGGGGTCATGGGCAGAGCTATTCAAATGTAAATGGGGGCGTGTGATCATATGGATTTTGTAATGTGTACTCTGTTGGAAGTGCAAGTAGGCCTGGGCTTTGCGTGCGTGAGCATTCGTGCTGCTCATGAAGTTGTGCCGTGATCAGCTTTAAGCTCATTTACGGTCGCTTTGGAAGCTGCTAGGTAATTGTGTGGAAAAGAAATTTCTCCCGTGAAGCATGCCTGAGAACGTTTCATTTGCTGAAAGTGCACGGGCGAGCAGGACGTGCGTGCATCATGTGCCGAATGAGCTCTTCCTAGTGTTGTAATGATAGCTTGTTCATTTGCATGTGAAATGTTGCACTGCATTTAACTTGCCTGTGACGTGTGAAGACGGAACTTAGAAATGTGTCATTTTTGATCTTGTGAACCTCCAGCTACAGTGTTGGGGAGAAAAACACCAAAGGCGCCATGTTGGCCTTTTGATAGCAGCAAGTTAGTCAGCTAACTGATGAGTAATGTGCATTTCCTTCAAAACAAAAAACGTGAATTGTATAGTCAGTGTTATGGACTGTCTGTACAGTATGTTGATCGAGCTAGATCGTTTAGGATCATGTGCTGAACCTGTAGAAATCCAGAGGTCCTACTTAGAAATTACGAGCTGAAAGGAGCATTTCCTTAGATGTTCGCTGGTCAGGTGTTTGGGATTTACAAATAAGTAGGTTGGAATTCCATGACTTCCAGTCAAATGCAGCATTTGTTTGACATGTGCGTAATTCGCAGCAGGCTCACCATTTTTGTTTGAAAACTTCCACTGTCCTTCAGGATGTGGCTTAAATTAGAGCTATGGATCATGTGGTAGACTGTTGATTCGATTCAATTCGATTGCTTCTGGGTCAAAACCTGACCCATCAATTTAAGATGGATTACATTGCATAACTGATTAAATCATCAACCCCAGCTTAAAACAACTCTAACCTTATCATTTGTTAGTGCTGAAGTCATGTCAGCTCTTCGGCCACCAATAAACTACACCGTAAAACCTTCATCTAACTGGTTTTCTTATAAGCTGTTTAATTACCTGAAGCTACATTTAAATGTCCACACTTTCACTTTCTGTAGACTGATTTGTTTTGGAAATAATGCAGTCATGAGTTGTAGCATGTAGCTGCAGTGCAAAGTGTTGGTGCCATAATGATAGTTCTGGTTAAATCTTTTTTTTTGTTATAAGCACAAGGGCATGAATAGTACACACATGCTGAGTTTGATGGATGGTCGCTATGCAGTGCTCATGCATATGCTCATGCGGTGCTCAACTATATGTAATATTGCCTCTGGGTCTTTTTTTTCCCCCCCATTCTTTCTTTAATATTATTTTTTATTTGCAAGATTTGCGCGTATCAGATGAAATAAGGCAGCGAGTCGTTTTTGGCCCTAAGGCCTGGAGTTTGACAAGTGTGGTTTGTGTGGACGTATGTGATTAATGGAACATCATTAATCATGGATTATATTACTCCATTTTTTTTTCTCTCTCAGCTTACGGTTCAACAATTTTACTTGTCAAGATTCCAGACAAACTGCAAGACTTGCTGTCAGTAACGAGAGCGCTGTTTTTGGGCAGACGGTTATTTTTGAACGCTTGACTGGCAGCAAACAAACAAACCGCAAATCTTTTTTTTTTTCCTCGAACAAATGGTGTAATGAGTCATTAAGAATAGCGGTATGGATACTGTAATCACTGCTTAATGTGTCTGGAGGTTGCATTGATTGTAACATTTAATGGTAAAAAACTTGACCTGTGAGGTGTTTAAGTGCGAGCTGATCATTTTTAAAAACATGCTCAGACTACACCGTATATAGGAAATGAATCATGTAAGATGAATGTACCTTTACAAGTCCACTGTAATACCCTAGATTGCACTTAAAAGTTTATTAACCTTGTATCTAGTGCTGCACAATTAATCGCATAGAAATAAAAAGAAGTGGGAAAAAATGCAGTTTACCGGTAATGTACACATAGTCAATAATTTATGCGAAGGTTTGCATGAAGTACATTAAACATGACCTGTGGACTTAAAGACTCGTGTTAAAACCATGCAATCAAAAGCCTCGTTCATCAGTGCATTGTTTGTTTTATTAAAATGCCGGCGTGTGTGGTTTCGGTGCCCGGAAAGGTGCTTTTTGAATAGCGGTTAGCACAGTGGCTTCGCACCTTGTGCATGGAGTTTGCATGTTCTCCCTGTGCTTGGTGGGTTTCCTCCGGGACCTCCTGTTTCCTCCCACAGTCAAAAGACATGCAGATTAAGTTAATTGGCGTTCTCAAATTGCCCGTAGTGTGTCTGTGTGTGCCCTGCGATGATTGGCACCATGCCTCAAGCCCGAAACCTCCAGATGCAGGATAAGAAAATGAATGAATGACTTAATAGGAAGCATTTGCTTGGTGTTCATGCTGAAAAAGACGACATCAAAGAGAGGACAAAATCACAGATGAAGTCGCACATTAGTGAGCGGTGGTCACGGTGGCCATGTTGTGGAAGAGGGATTTCACAAACAAACTATTTCTAGTGCCATTATGTGCTTCTAGTCTATATAAATAGGTTAGTAACTATACAAAATCTTACATTTAATAGTTAACAATTGTAGTTTAAATCGTTTAAATTATTTCGATCCCCATCTGAGCCATCATTCTTTCATTACGCAAGTCTATGGTAAACCTACTTTGTAGAAGATGGAAAAAAGAAAAAAAAGAGAGAAAAGCACAGGTAACACAATCGAGCATTGTTGTTGGCTTTGTAATTCGACCTCAAACATCAGCTTCTGTCTTTTTGTTGGCCGTCAGCCCTCCCACATTTCCCAGTCATCCCGTTCATTTGTAAAACCGAAGCAGCTGCTTCAACAATAACCCTTTCCACAGTGTTCATGCTGCGCGCCGTCAAAAGCGCATTCATTAAACCTGACTTTGGTGGAACGCTAGGTATTTGGCAGTGCGAAGGCCAGCTGCGCTGCTCCAAACACAGTGTCTAAAAAGCCTGACCTGTTTGGTCTTTATCAAATCTGAAGGCACATTCAGAGATTCATGCGAGCTCTCAGATTGACCAGCGCTCTACTTGCTCGCAGCCCGGTAAAACGGTATACAAGAAAGCAAGAAAGATAATTTTAGAAGGGATGACATTCCCAGATGTCCCAGTTCATCCAGCCGGGCTGTTTGGGGAATAGGATTACACCGCTACTGGGGGATGTTGCGTAATGTGGAAGACTTGGCTTATGTTACACATTTTCCTTTCAGAGCCAACACAATGCATGCCAATGTGTGATTTTTAGTTTTTACAACCAAAACCAGAATGAACTAGAAATTCGACAGCAGGCTTAATCAGTATTTACTTTAATTAAAACAAAAAACAAAAACTGCATATTTTCTTTGATTTTGCTGCAGAGTAAGTTTATTTCATCAGTATTGTCTCTTGAGTTCTACTACTGTTGATTGTGGTATGATGGAGGGAAAGAAGGATTTTGGAGACTTATTTAGTGGTGAAGGCGTGTAGAATGTACATGTACGCTACACTGCACTGCTCTGTGCTCGCAAATACATTTGCGTGCGCGAGCACAGCACCTTGCTCGATGATCTCGCTGTCTGGTACCGCTTGAGCCGGCTGCCTCTCAATCTCCATGGTAAAGATACTGTTTAAATGTCAACGCATGAGCTTTGAAAAATATGAACAGAATTTCACTGTCAGTTCTCAGTCTGTCCATCTATCTGACTATACGACAATAATACGATGTGAACTTCAAGAGCTTCTGAGCACTCAATCAGGAGCCCAGTGTTTGGATGTAGATTTGGGACGCTAAAGAGCAAGCCGGAGGTGACCTGAGCAAGGAAGTACCTTCTTAGAGAGGAAGTGAGGAAGAAGCTTGAACTAGGCTGAAAAGGGGAACCTCAGCTTGTCTAATAGCAGAACCTCAACTGGTGTGCATCCCTCCACTTGTCTGTGTTTGGCATGTAAAAAAACAAAGTAGTTCAAAACTGTCACTACACTGTGGTGCAGTAGCGTAATAATGATGTCAGCCCAGTTTTATTGGACGCATCTTTTAATGTGAGTGTACAAATCAGCGAGATATATGAAATATGAAATAAGTCTGGTTTGTTTCATTAGAAATTTTTTCTGCTAGTGGAAGAAAAAAAATAAACAGAACATTTCGCCGTATGTTCAAAATGCCACTTACTCAGTATTTATTTCTTGTTCTTAGAACTGTTGTATAAAATCAATATCGCACTGACAAGAATGACATTATACTGCATATCGACTGGTGATTACCAGCGACTGAATCAGTACAGCGCTTAATTATATGGTCAAACAGTGCCATGTGTGTTAGTGTTCAGTATGAGGATCATCGTCTTTTTGATTGAACCAGTTGTCGGGTATAAATCTGACAGCCCTAGTTAGTTTATCCACTAAACCAAGGTGAGAACCGACCTTAAACTGTTTTGGGGAAACGCTGATGTGTTTAGGCTATCTGTGTGTTATCATCTACTGAGAGTTGCAATATTCATGTTGATTCTGATTGAACAATTCTGATTCTTTTCAAATGAGTCTAATCAACATTTTCGATTTTTCTCTGATAAACATCGCATGTCTCAGTTTCTCGTTGAAGGATTCGAATTCTCATTGAAAGATTTTTAGTTCTATAGCTCCTTAGTGGCGCAACCAAGAAGTATTTGCCCCATTACCCAGAGATGATGGGTTTGAATGTCACAGCCATGTGGTCAGTATTGTGAAGGTGTTTTGACATTAGGGACCTGGGATTGTTATCGAGTCCACTTAACCCCAAAGTCCACTTCATTTTGATTATTGAGACCACAAGCATTCTGAGCCCCGTGGTCTTGAGGGTACCCGGGCCATAGGCTGAATCTGAAGCCAATTGTACCTGAACGATTGTGACACATTTTTTCCTGTACGTTTTGTACACCCCCCCCCCCCCCCCCCCCATTCTCTACTTCTCTTCTGTTTAATGGTGGCTCGCAAACCAACTGTGTGCATACTGCCGCCTGGTGTATCGGAGAGTGAAAATTTGCAAGTATACCTGAATACGGAGAACGATAATAAAGCGAACACTAGTCTTCGGGGGATTAGTTGAGAGTAATCGTTCCTGGACACAGTACAAATCAATCGTGGGTAGTTTGAAAGCGCCCAATTGCTCTTGCTTTTAGCGATGGAGGGACAGGTAGGGGTGGCTTTCTGTCAATCACAGGTACCGTAGCAAATCACAGCCATCTTTGGAGCTTATGCATGCGGCAGTGGGTGGATAGCACTTTCTTCCGAGTCTGAACAGTTGTTGGCTTCTCATCCCTCAGAGGAAGCATGTGGTACCCTTTAGCTGACCTGGTTGATGGCCGATACGTGGCAAAGGTGACGACTGAAAGCAATGGACGCTCCACGAGAGAATGTTGAAAGGGACGGGGCTTCCAGATGTCAGTTATGTTGGAGTTTAGAAAACGCTAGCACCAGTTTCAGAGCAGTCCTTTTTTCTCTGCCTAAGTGTTTTAAAGTGTTTACAAGTGGGGCTCTGGTAATGTAATATAATTGGTGTAAACATTATGGTCGAGTACGATTGTGTAGAGATGGATGGGAGTTTACAATACATTTTTCTTGCATTTCTAATGAAATTCACTGGAGTTACTTTGGAAGCATTTCCTCCGGTCTTTATTGTGCCAGGAGTTCACTGCTGCTGCCGCATGATGGATGGTACACTTCTTTCTAAGGCACTTCTTTGTGTCTGGGCTCTTTCTCAATGTGTTAATGGACTCTGGGTAACAATAACAGCCCTTTTCTCCATTACTGACAAAGCAGCTATTGCACACAACTGGCATCCTTCTCGCTCCTCTGTCTGCACTGAGCTCGTGTTTACGCTCCCTATTTTTCCTAAGAAGCGCTCCGAGGCAGATGTTGTTAATTAACTTGTAATGCGCTCCTACGGAATGGACAGCTGTGCGAATGAATTTATCGTATCACCGCGTCCAGGACAAGCACAGTGTTTAAAGATCAGCAATAAAAAATGGAGTCCTTTCTGCCTTATGCTGAGTCACACACACACACATGTGGAACTGTAGACTTTGTTCTCCCAGAGGAGAGGTGTGTCATTTATTGATCTTGACATCTTAAAGGCACCAAGCTTACTATTTAATTCACTAAAATTTAGTTTCCTAGTGTTATCACTATATAAAAAAGACTTTTTCTCTTTTTTTTCACTGTGTTTTGATCTGGAACACCGGTTTCTCAGTATAAATCATTTTCATTTGTTGAAATTCTTAACGTGCGACAATTTGAAAATGGAAAATTGTATGTCTCTGTGCTTCAGAGGACACCCATGTCGTTAGCAATTCATTACCCATTCACCGCTAATGCTGCTTGAAAGCTAGTTATCAGGAAAAGTCCAGCTGGGTAAATATATGCAGCGCGCTGCTGCCGAATTCAGAAAAAAAAGCCCCTGTTATATTTGCGACCCTTTGCAAGCTTAAGGCAGTGCAGTAGAAAACCTGGTTTGCTAATTGGGATATTTTTTTTGTTCACTTGTCAGCTGCAGTGTGCGCTACCTCTCCTCGTTACTCTGTTCGTTCTGCTGAGCGCCGAGAGGATGGGAGAATGAGCTCGAGGACCTCGACTGAACTAGTTTCTTAGCTAGCAGTCTGCCGTTCAAGTAGTTCTGTATGCCAAGAAGCGGAGTGCAGCACTGGAGTGCACTGACGGGGCCGCGCACGGGAGCACATCTCAACAGCACAGGCTTTGGCTCAAACTCAATTCAGGACTATACAAGCCAAAAAACCTGGCACTGTTCGGAATGGAAGAGCAATCCTGGCCTCAATGAAGACTATTTGCATGGAGTTAAGGGTTGTGGAAAAGTTGAATAATAAAAAAAAAATTTTTTTTTTATTGATAAATGTCTGAGATGATCAGAGGTCATGACGTATGCAACTGTTTGTTCATGTTAAGCAAATTTGATGCGCGTGTCTCCTTGCCAAAAAGCATGAAAGAAACAAGATTCGGTAATGAGTACTTTAACTTCTTAAAATCCCCAGACGCACTGGCAGGTGCGAGCATACGGCTCACGCCGATAACTCTGAGCTTAAATAAATAAGCATTTGTAGATTGCAAGCTTGAAACCTGATGATACAGAGTTTGAACCCGATCGATCACAAAGACACAAGACAGTCATGACCATCTGTGAACTCATTTATGGAAAAGATGACAGACAAGCTTCTTTTTTTTTTAATTCTGTTTAGTTCGTCACAGAACAGTTTAGTAGAAAGATGTAAATTAGGTAAAAAAATTACAGAATTCTGGAGGTGGGGAAAATTGATTGAGTGATGTATTGCGATTCCTTTTACGTACTGAGATTCCTTTTGTGTGGCGATACATGCATCACCACACTGACTTTAAAATCGATTTTTAAAAAGATATATTTTTAAGTAATCATTTTTTTGTTTGTATGCTGTATGTTTGCTTTTGAGATGGAAATATGCTGCAGTTCCTCTATAATCCTACAGGTGGTGCACGCTCACATATTGGCAGTTTGTTTAGAATTGTAACAAATAATGGAAAAAGTATAGAATTGGGATATGAATAAAACCAATCAAATTGAATCGGCACCTAGGTATCGCGATATCGTATCCCTAGCAATTCCATATTTAATAAATGAACAGGTTAATGATTAGTCACTAATCAAATCACGAACTTATGAGCTTGTTTATTATAGATTTAAATGGTTAATTATGGAAGTTACTAGCTGTTCAGTGACAGAGAATTGAGTGCAAAATTACTCGAAGCCTCTCTCGCTAAGACTACCCGAGGAAGAACATCTATAGCAGTGTTAATGGTTTCTATGTGTTACCACCACAGTGATCTTCTGGTGATGTTTAACCTGTCCGTCTGGAACCATCCTCAGCGGCAAGAAGTGATATTCAGGTGATAAGAGCACTAAACAGAAGTAGGGCATCAGGATGAATCAGGCAGGTCTGGAGAGCAGCATGTGGGGGAAAGAGAGAAGGCGGAGGGCAGAGAACACAGATTATAAGGTTCGCTCTTTGTCAGCAGACATCGTGTGACCGTCAGATGATGGTGGAGACCCGCTTATGGGTGGTTATTTTGTGAATGGGGAAAATAAACAAATAAGCCATTCCATCTGAATGTGTACTGTATGTTAGTAAAAATAATCTACCACAACAACCACAAATCAGTACAATGATGCAGTAGAAACAGTATGGCTCTTACGCAAGATTTAAAACCACATATGGATCAGGAATTTTTAAAACATCTTAATCTCCCAATATAGACTTACTGCTTGAATGTCGGTCAGATATAAAGAGGCTGAGGCACCTGAAAGTGCATTCAGAGTGCTGATCCATAACACTGGACGCATCAATGTGAGGGAGTTCTGCTGAATTAATACTCACAGTGAGTACAGTGATGCTACACATTTCTAGTAATTTGATGTGAGATAATAATTACTAAATCTGTGCAAGCTCTTTACTCAACTCCTCCCATTTTCTCTCACTGCTATACAATTCCCCTGCTACACTAATCCCACTTATCCCAGCGTTTCACTAGTGCTTGGATACCAGCATGGTAGAAAGTTTTCTCTGTATGCTCGTGCCATGATCAGACTGGCCTCCCAGGAACTCCCTTAATGGAGTTGAATGAAATTGGTCAATTTTTTAATTTTGTCAAAATTTTACGCTCTTTGAATGTTCGCGTAAACGACTGCAGTGGGCTCCGAGCCACCTCAGCCAGGGTCATCATTCACAGATGTATGGCCTCCTTTAAACGTTTGCCCCATTCAAATTTTACTACAGCTACGAGTCTCATTACTGTACTGTGTTTGAAGTCGTCCGTAAATGTCAGTCAGTTTTACGTCTTTTACAAGCCCTGGTTCGACTTTAACACCCCGGTATTGGTTATTCGCATATCTCCTATCTGGAGAAACACTCATGTACATACTGTACCTGTTTAGTTTTATTGTATTACTGTCTGTACTTTGGTTTATTTGAATAAATTAACTTGATGATAACGTTTAACTAGTCTTTCCCCATATTGGATTTTACTGTAGAAGAAATTTGGAGGGGAAAAATAAAAAAGCTTTTCTGTCTTATTTAGTAGTGTCCATATAAGGACACTTCTCCCGCCCTCAGCCGCAGGCTACCACGCGCTACGGTGCACATGAAGCTGCTGACCATATCTTTTTGAATTGCTGCTCTTGCATCGTTAGGGAACGGTGTAACACTCGGAGGAAAGTGCTATCCAATCCCTTCCACTTGCGTGAGCGTGCAGAAAACCCATGATTGGCTAGTGTCACTGTGATTGATGTGGCATTACAAGTAAGTTGTCCATCCCCCTGCCACCCACCCACCCAAGAGAGCCCGGAAAAATCTGCTCTCTCGGATACAGATGGCTGTAGCATCACCTGGGAGTCAAACTTGCAATCTCCAGATGATGGTGTTGAATCTATTTCCTTTGCACCACTCAGGAGCTCGAAGAATGGAATTTTTAAGAAAAGGTACATTTAATGATCACATCAGAGCCCACTAGAAATACATTGAGAATATTTTTTTTCTAACCATTTTGTACTCCGTAATGAATGTCAATGAATGTCCATGGATGTCTTTGAAAACTGTATTTATATTAGCCACATGATTTTGTGCTTGAGATTTTAGTCATTATTACACATGATTAAATTTTTTGAGCTCAAGGATGGGAACACTTTTTTATTTATTTATTTATTTATTTTTATAAAATGCTTTGATTCGAATGCTGCCTGTACTGAATGCAGTTTTCACTCTCTCCTGTACATCACGTGAATAATACGAGTCCAGATGGTCTTTCTGCCTTTTGGTCTCAGTATTCTACACTTTCATTTAATCATCCCTTACAGCCAGATCCTCACGTTGGCACACAGCCTTGAATGACGAAAAGACGTGTAAGGATCGAGTGAGAGTGAACGGTCTGCTCGAGCTTCTTCTTGTCAGACCTGAAACTGTCGGTTTGTGTGCAGCTTGAACAAACACGTGATACCAGGCTTTTCTCGACTTAATTGGCTTTTACAGGCTATTTTTCTCTTAATGCTTAAATGCTTTTATGCATTACATTATTTTGGTTATTCAATCTTCTATCAAAGCGTCAGTTAAAGCAATCTAAAACCTGTAAAAACTTCAGCACAGATTTTTTTTTTCCCCTTTTAACATTTCCTTCTCTTTCTTTCTTGCATACAAATGCACAGATATGAGGATTAAAACCATTAAAGCAGTTAAAATCCATAAAAAATAAAAAAAAAGAATCAAAATGTCAAGTCCTCAAATCCACAGCATGCGGCCGGACAGGCAGTTTAATCGCATGAAATGAACTCACCTCTCTGTTATCTGAATTGTGATTTGTTCCCCGTTTTTGAGATTAAAAAGCCGATTTATCTCGTTTCTGGATCTTTTAAAAAGAAAGAAAAAAAAAAAAGCTTTGTGTTAATTTGTTTTTAATCGCTTGCAGAGTCTGCTGTTATGGACGTGAACCCACGCTCGCAGTGCGTCAGCTGGTGCTTTACAGTCGAGCGCTGAGATCGTTGTTCGAGCCGGCACTGTTGTGAGATATCGTATGCTGTGGTTTTGAAACTGTTGTACACATTCAATTACTCTCTGATCTTTTAGTCAAACCTTAAGAATAAAAATAAAGGGAAATAGAGTCTGCTAGGTAATTACACAAGTCAAGGTCCAGCTATTTTACTTATTCAGAGGTGGAACTGTTCAGCTCAAGCTCACCGTACTCTTTCAGAAAGCTTCTCCAGCAGCCTTTAGCTGAGGCCCCACCTGTAGCAAACTCGATCTGCATCACCGGCTGCTGGCTGCCCTGAGGTAATCACTGGTGACCGGCTTCACCAAAAGAAAACTTCAATAGCAGCAAGTCTTTGTTTCTCTGAGGTCTTTTTTTCTTCTGTTTCTGGCTCTGTGTTTGAATGTGAGGCACCGGAGTGCTGAAAAAGATGTGAAAAAATGAAACGTTCTACCTGGTGCCACTTTATCAACCCCTTCTTCTCTAGAGAACCATGAGATCCTTTGTTAAATGTTATCGCGTTTTATCCTAAAGGCAGAGTCTCTTCTTTTAAATGCTCTGACTGTCTTAGGACAATCATATTTGGATTAAAAAAAAAATTTCAAAGCACTCATTAAAGCCATTAAGCGACGCTCCCTCATGCAGGACGGCCATCGACACGTAACTGTTCTGCACATCAGGGGCTGTCAGTTTCTCTCGTGGGGATAAATATGCAAGAGATGAAGATTACCAGTGGTAACCCGGTGAGGTGGATAAGAGTGGGATTAGGGAGTGAATGGTCTTGCATATACAATATGTAAATAAAGGAATGCTCATTTATCTCTGTTGACGTCAGGGAAAGGGACATCCTGTAGAATTAAACTTTAATTATTATTATTTTTTTTTATATATTTGGTAGAGACGTTTCATGTATTTGCATAGCCAAGACTTTGATACTTGATTGAAAGTGATCAGAAGTTTCTTCACTAGAGGAGTATTGTTAGATTTTTTTTATGTTTTTTCCCCACATTTGAAAGCGCTAACCTTCAAACATGCTCGTCACACTTTATTCTGGTTTATTTTATTTTACAAAAAGTACAAATGTCAGATTACTGTCAGCCTGCTGTCATATTATTGAAGCGAGGTTTTATTGAAAATAGTTA
This sequence comes from Clariallabes teugelsi, assembly GCA_030014215.1. Taxonomy (NCBI): domain Eukaryota; kingdom Metazoa; phylum Chordata; class Actinopteri; order Siluriformes; family Clariidae; genus Clariallabes; species Clariallabes teugelsi. The sequence goes on from JAQMYG010000033.1 coordinate 26,043,414, forward strand.
TGTGCAGTTTGTTAGCATTGACAATTGTTAAGTGACCTAAAAACTCATCAGGAATCAGATCATGATAAAACACACAGTTAGCAGCAGAACAGCTCTAGTCACCGGACGGTTTATTAAAGTTAAAAAACAAGAATGTGTGCAAAGTAAATACATACAAACACACTTCAGGCTTATTTTTTTTTAAGCTCGCTTTCACCCCCTCAGTCTCAGCCAATGCTTTATTCTGGTCATAGTGCCAGTGTATTATATACAGTAGTAGTATATGAGTAGTATAACACAGTTTGTTTAGAATTGTAACAACATTTGGAAAAAGATTGATTTTGAATATATATATATTTTTTTAATTGTGACCCTGACAAAATCTCAATACAAATTGAATCGATGCCTAGGTATCGTGATAATATCGTATTGGCCGTTCCCTAATGATTCTTGTCCCTATACAATAGTAATGCATGTTTAACAATCTGATACAGTACAAATACCGACAGTCTGCAGTGTATTTATTTAATCATGGTTCGAACGCTAGATTTGATGCCTCAGACTCTAGTTACTAACTGATGTTCGACAATCTGTGTGATAACTAAAGGACGGTATGGACAGTAAACAACAACAACAAAAATTACTAATAGTTATGTAACGGTAAGACAAATCACCCAGTTGACTTCTTAGTTTGTTTGTTTGTTTGTTTGTTTGTTTGTTTGTTTGTTTGTTAAAGCTGTACTTAAACAGATGGCAACTGAAATTCTCACCGATGTGCCTATTCTTTTGTTTTATGTTTTGCGACGGTCCCCAAAAAATACCCAAATGGCATGCAGCGTCTTTCGTCCTGTTATAGACTTCGCTCTCCTGCATCTGCCTGCCCGGCACGAGAGTACATGAACACGCGCGATACGTACAGCAGGGCTGCCTACAATTATGAGAGCACTTGCGAACATAACAGTTCATCAGCTGTCATACCTTCATGAAAATTTCATAGCTGAACGAAGCCTTGCTGTACCATCACACGCGCCCACGGTGTGTATATTGGATGCTCGCACCGACAAGCAGCTCAAGAAGAGATTCATTTAACTTTTAATTTTAGTTTCACATTTCACATTAATTTCAGTCACATTACTGTCATATTATTAAAGCGAGGTTTTAGTGAAAATAGTTATTCTTTTTAAATATCGACAGCTTTTAAAACCCGCGCAGTGCCACGATAAGTATCACGAGTAATCTTGCTCTTTCCGTTCCATAATGAATCTTTGTAGTAATGACGTGGTCCGTCGTTTTTTTTAATGTAATATATTCACTTGATATTTTATTTCAATACTGTGATATTTCCACAATACTACTGTGGAAATTTCACATGTTAAAAATTAAATATTAAGTTAATATTATTTTTTTTTTAATAAAAATTGATGCATAATATTGAAAGATATTTAACTTATGAATGAATGTGATTTGATAAGTGTTTTATTAAAGATGGATCCTTTCATTACTATAAAGATTAATATTACACAGATTAATAGCCTATGTAATATTAATGAATTATTGATTACAGTATATGTAGATCACTTACAAATGCCTATTACGGTCATTATTAAGTAAGGTTAATATTATTTTGTGATGAGATTAACGACAGATCGTGTGTGAGCTCCATGTTAGTTTGCCCTCCAGTACGGTGCAGTGACTGATGGGTAATTTTGCTTGTCCACTTCTGGCAATGTGATGACCTGTTGTGCACTCGTTTCTTTTACGGCTCACAGTTCTCTTTGCACTGCTTATGGTTTGGAGTCTTACTTAAGTTGGCTGAATTCGGTCCACTTTGCATGGAGCTCCTAGCCAATCAAAAAACAACAAATAACTTTTCATGACCTGCTGCCCATCTAAACCCTCCTACACATCAACCAGTGTACGTCCTCACTTACACTTGTCCCAAAGGCTTCTATGGTACGGTCAGTTACAGATTCAATCACAATACAGTACTAGTCAAAAGTTAGGACACAACCTCTATGTTCATGGGCTGAAGGTACAGTATATGATGATCTGCGTTGAACATTTGATATTGAGATGTGTGATGCTTTGTTAAAATGGCTCTAATCTGAGGTTCTGTTTGTTAATTGGTGATTTTTGTCTAAGCTGGTAACTCTAAATGAACTTCTCTGCAGCAAAGGTAACTTTTGGTCTTCCTGGGAAGGTCTTCATGAGAGCCAGTTTCATCGTGGTACTTGATGGGTTTTGCAAATGCACTTGACAATACTGTTCTTGCAAGAACTTTTTCAGATCAGCAGACCTTTAAACCATTGTTGTTGTTAAAGTACCTAATGCCGTATGTGTCATTTTCATAGTTCGGGAAAAAAATCCAATATTGCTGTAGAATGTATAAAATAAATCATTAAACAAAATAAAACCATTGAATTCGAAAGTGTGTCCAGACTTTTAACTGGTACTGTACATGTCAAAATAATCACAATATTTTTTAAATCAAATTATGCAGCCTTGATATCCTCATTTGTGAATGACCGTAGATACTTTTCATGAATATAACATAAGAATTAAAATGTGAAAGTATGCTTGTAAATTTTCCCCGTAACCAAAGTGCTAAGAAGTGAATGTGGTTTTCCGGAGCAAAAATAAACCCAATGTTTTGCCATTTTGTTTAGGAAACAGCACTTAATTGATATCACATTCTTGTTTTATAGATCTTGTGTACAAAAGCAGTAATATACTCTGTCATGCGGTCATATCGAACGTTGTAGCACTAGCAGTACTTGGCCGTTGGTAATCGCCGCCATGCTGGTATTCAGTATAACGCTTTCTTGCTTTTGATATTGCTTAATATTACCAGGCCTGTATTTTGCTGATTTATGAGACCAATAACAGTTTTGACAGCGTGGGAATGAAAAACCTCAGTTACTCCTTGAATGAGCTGACATCTCAATTTTGTATTTTTCATAAAAGTTCTCTGAAGTTGCCCTTTAATCTTTTAAAATAACTCTGACTAATGCAGACGAGGAAGCTGAGACGTCAGACGTTATACTTCAGCATTCGGTGATGTTGGTTTTTAAGTGGTGTGAGTGGTGTTTACCGTCGTCTACGTTTACATTTGCGCAATGTGAGATTCTGCTGTTACTTCGGTTTCTAATGATTATTGTAACGCCAGTCTAGGAGGTACATGTCACGGCTAATGTGGTGGTTGCCCGGAAACCTAATTAACTATACAAAAGAAAAAGTTGCCTCCAAGTTAACTGCAAGTTAGATGAGCTAGTTAAGTGCATTAATCCAGAGAAAGAAAAATGATGGAGTTGCTTGAATACCCGGCGAAGAGTTGAGGCGACTCTGCATGGCCACGTTTGCCACGAGGACCGCTTTAATGTCTAATAATTATGTGCTAATTATTAAAGCGTCTGACTTTAATTGGTGTATCAGTACAGTCTTTTTAAAGTTTGTCTGCGTGTGTATGTGTTATAGAAAAAGAAATCGTCTCAGTAACTTCAGTGCCTGGAGAGCAGTAATGCTGGCCTTATCTTCATCACCATACAGTACTTTTCTAAACTTTTCTAAAATAACAGCAGCAGCTGTAGGGCTGAGCGATATTGTTAAATGAATCTTGAATATGATTTAGATTATTTTTGGTCCTGACATAATACAGCTGACAATGTATGCAGTTAATTATATTTTTATTTATTTTTAAAAAAACAAAACATTAATTGCACTATTTGCCATAGACTGTGCAGCTTAGTGAAGCATTCGTTCCTGACAGTGAAATAGATATGGTTCTGTAATTCCAAACATAATCTCAGTAAGAGATGCTAATGATAATCATTTAACCTGTTAATTTGCTATGAAGAATAGAGTTTCTTTTGCACGCACAAGTTCGTTATTTTAATTGGAGACACGTGAGCAGCACGTTCACAATAAAGAGTGACGCATGAACGCCCGTTTTTCCGCATGAGTGCCGGAGCAAGATGGGAAAAAATCCCAGCTTTTCAGAATGACGCTCGTTTACCGCAGGTCATGTGACAAGAACCAACCAATCAGCTTCACCCATTCCCTGACGATGGGATAAAGAAAGCCATATGGCTGGCGTTTTTCTAACTGTTTTTAGATGAAAGGATGTGAATAACCCGTTAAACGATAACCTTTGGTTTTACATGTAGTGGCAAGGACGACAACCGAGCTGGAACCTGATGTTAGCCAAGCTATCATTACTATCCGGGCTCCTCACGTTCTCACCGATGGCTTATTTAAATCGTCAGGTTTGTGGCATTTCTGTTTTGAACACAGCCTGCTTACAATCCACTTCCCCTTGAGCTCTGTCGCAGACCTCATCACTGTTGTTCCTAAAACACTTTCATTAAACCGATCTTCCTACAGCAAGAGTGTGAGTGAGGAAAAAAGAGAGAGAGAGAGAGGCTGAGCGAATCGGTGCTCTTCGCAAAAAATGCTTTTTTTTTCAGGTTATAAGGAAATAGAAAATGAATATGTGGAGGTCAGTGTTGATTCTGTGGCGGCCATAAATAAATCAGTGTGTGTGGAAACGCTGCATTGTACCGCTAGAACTGTTTAACTAAAACGTAACACACAATTCTCCCTCAGTTTATCATTCATTAGTAATAATTTATTGATTCATTGATTGTTAATGTGGTTGAATGTCGGCTCAGGAATTAATCGTTAGAATTTTTTTTTTTTTTTTTTTTTTACTTTTTTGAAAATCTTGTTAAAACATTCATTTGAATTACTTGGATGAGAAGAGCAAAACAAAATAACCAAACCGAAAATAAAATACAATTTATTTATTTATTATTTTGTTTAAAAAAAAATCAAAAATCAAAAACAAAAATTGGAAAAAAAGAAAAAATTTACAAATTCAAAAACAAAATAAAATAAATTTCAAATCCAGAAACACAACAACAAATCCAGAAACAAAATATCAAATATCAAAAAACAATCAAATTCGGACAACCGGAAAAGGTAGGTGTAGTTTGCGAATTAAATTCTTATTGCTGATTGGACGAGACATCTTCCACTCAAGATATACAAGAAGTTCTGCAGCCACACTGCATGTGAATGTCCACGAGGCTGCAGTACTTCCTGTATATTTTGAGTGACTGATGTCTCGTCCAATTGGTGGTAAGTATCAACAAACCGTAAAAAGGTAGGTTTGGGCCTTTGATTTTGTGCATAGGTTCGTGCGCGTATATAAATGCCATAAATACTGAAGATGGACTTCAAAGTCGTGATAAAGTAAATGATGGCTGTAATTTATTGGAGTGAACATGTTGAGCCTCTCTTTCTCTGAAGCTGAAAATTGGAGCCACATTTTGAATATTTTTCCCCCCTTGCGATAATCTTTTACTACACGTGTTCCTACACATGCACACATCCTTGCGCGCACACACAGTAAACGCCTTCACTTTTTATATAAAAAAAAAAAAAAAAAGGAAGACAATACAAGGTCAAAACTATCATATAAAAAAAGAATTAAATCCCACGCAGTTTATTACCTTTATGATCTAATTATTACGCAGCTGATTAATGCTCCGTCTGCACCTGAAACCACAAAAGGAAAAACCTTTTGCTCTTTCAGGTTTTTAAATAAAAGCTAAAAAGTAAAAAGAGTTTCCTCATGGGAACCAGCCAAAAGTTCTTACAAGGTCAAAACTCGCAGATATTGCTTTCATCCCTGTAGGGACATCACCAAGATAGATGGACTCATACACCCCCACTCGAGTACATGCGACACCGTCTTATCATTGTGAGGAAATCCGGTCATTTTTTTTTGGTCTTCACAAAGGGCTAATATGCGCTCCCACACACACAAACATACACACACACACACACACTCGGACCCACACAGATCAAATTCCTCTTTTGTATATGAACAAACACGCTGTGAGGAAACTCGGCTGAAAGCTTCAATTTGTCTGCCGTTGATGGAATGCCAGTTCTTTTGTTTTGTGGTTTGCAGCCTCTGTTTCCAATTACAGCGCACGGCCTCGTCAGGAACGTCAGAGTGCTATTTGAGGTTTAGTGTCAGGGTTTTCTGTGTTCGAGGTCCGTGTGCTTGCTCACACAGTAGCGGAGGGGTTGGTCTTTAGGGGACGTATAAAATGAGATCCAGATCTCTCGTTCGCTCTCCTTTTCGCTCGTTCTCACACACACACACACACACACACACACACACACACACACACACACACACACACACACACACACACACACACACTCGCAGGAGAAAAAGGAGAAAGCTGTAGCGAAAGTGGAATATTTCTTTGATCTCAGGAATGATATCTGATGTTTGAAGTCCGTTTCAGGGGATGTACTGTAGTGGAAGTAGTGTCCGTCCGTCCGTCCCCCCCCCCCGTGCAGGTCTTTTCTTTCTGTGCATTTTTGTGTCTTAGAAACTAGTAACCACGCATCCTTCTCTGAGGCAGCATTCATCTGAATTTACAAACACAATGAATAAATAAACACAGAAAAATCATGTAGCCTAATGCATTCATTCATTTATTTTTGGTTTCCCAAAGATTTATAAAGTACGTGTGATGAAGGCGCACCACACGAATTTCAGGACTCTTTTAACCACAAATATTGAAATCATCAAATAAGGAAACAGACAGGAATTAAAATGAAGAGTTTTGAGTACCTGTTAAGTTTGTATGTCACACAGATTATTTCTCCCACACCGCAGCGACGGCCAGTGATTGAGTTTTAAGTCATTGATCTACGAAATTGAAGTCTTCAATTTTCAATAACACACCCATTATATAAATAATTTTTTATTTTTCTCTTTATTGCTGCTATTGAGAACAAATTCGACTATATGCAGTAAGTCCCCATCATACAAACAAGTTCCATTCTGAGAGTTCATTTGTAAGTTCAGTTTGTTCATAAGTCCAACAATCATTGTCTAGGTACCAGGACCTGGTAAGACAATTGTCTATGCACTGTATAAAACAAGCATGTTCCATGATCTTGTCCTCGTTCTTTAGAATCGTGCAGAAGGTTAAATTAGTCATGTTAAAAGAACAAGCCATGTCCGCCATCTTTTCACCTCGCTCTATTCTCTCAATTATTTTCACTTTTGTGTCCATCATTATTGCTTGGCGCTACTCAGCAGTACCAGCAGTACTTTATCGTCGCTGCTTGTATGCTTGCACGTGACAACGCATGCGGGACATCTGATTTAACTTCCACGATTTAACTTGCACAAATGCATGTTTGTATCTTCAAAAGTTTGTAACTTGAATGTTCGTATGTAGGGGACTTAATATACACAATCCCTTCCAAAAGTATTAGAACAGCAAGGTTGATTCTCGTGATTTTGCTGCTGTTTCAGTTTGTTGTTGTTGAGGGTTCCAGCACAATGAATTGTAAAGTCTACAAAATGCATCCAGTCTAATTGGCGGAGACTTCATCATGCAGCAAGACAGCAGCCCTGAAGTCATTAAGTCTTGTTTGCCCTGTTTCCACAAAATCAAGTGGCTGTCCTAAGTTGTTTAAGGCAATTAAACATCACAGTATCAACAATTGTGGACTTTTTTTTCTTCTTCTTCTATTGTCGGACAAGACAACTTTAAAATCTGTTCGTTTGATTAGACTGTGTTTCATGAAGAGCTGTGTTAGATAACGCATTAAAACAAGCGCATTCATGTAGACCCGCTTTATCTGTTAGAGCTGTGACGAGTCCGAGCAAAACTCATAGACAATCAGCACCTTCTGATTCAGTCATTTTACCATGTGACCTGTTCTTCATTTGCACTGGTGTACTTTTTGCCCTGGTATACATGGTGTGTGTAATTATTAGAGATGTTAATGATTAATCGTTAACCATTTAATTAACTGCAAGAATTTAACTGATTAAAGATGCAGCTGTTTACATGGCGCTTCTTTTTGCGTGCACAAGTTTATTTTAATTGGAGATGCGTGACGAGCATGCTCACAATAGAGAGCGATTCTGTTGAGGCGGATTCGCATCTATGCTGCAAAGAGATTTAAAAATTCAGACTTTTTAGTATGCTGCATGCAGACTGCAGGTCATGTGACAAGAACCGGTCAGCTTCACCATTTCCGTCGTCCTGGATCAGTTGGTGAAATGTTCAGTTTTTTCTTCATGCTTGAAGGATGGAGAGCACCCAAACACAGCATCGTTTTTACCTCTTGTCTACAAATATATCTAGCTCCTGCAAGGGATTTTTGTTGCAGGAAATCAATTCATATCTCACAACTTCCCTCTTGTCTTCATAAAGCTCAAGGTTGCTTAGCTCACAGGAGCTAGATGTAAGGTGTAAATGATAATCTTTTGTTACAAATGTAGTCGTAACCTCGACAACCTATACGTAACCTAACGTTAGCACAGGCTAGAGCCTATGTGATCACTAATAACTTATTTAAAGAGACGGGTCTTTTCATAAACACTGGATTACTTAAAATCCTCTTCCTTCCATCTTTATTCTTACACAGAGCTCTGTCACAAAACTGATCGCTATTGTTTTAAAACACTTTCATTAAATCGACTATTCAACCCCAAGAGCTGACGTCTGTTGGCGAGCGTTTACAAGAGCTTCACGAACACAACCAACGGTTCAACGTGTTCATGTGTGAGAGCGCAGGAGAATCATCCCTTTGCACAAATTTAAGTAAGATTTTATCCGTTTCAAATAATAAATTGCGATGGGCCACTGTAAATAAATCAGTGTGTGGTGGGGATGCTGTATTGTGCCGCTAGAACTTAACTGAAGGAAGAAACGCTAAAAACTAATGTGCATCTGGTTATTGTTAATTATTAATGAGTTTGATTGATTATTGATAAATGTGATGGTTAAGAAAATGTTCAACTCTAGAAATGATTTAATGTTTTTCTTCTTCACTTGTGTGAGGTATTTTCTGTGGTCGAAGTGGGCTGTTTGAGGTTTAGAAATCTGTTTAGTTAGAGGGTTAGAAATTTCTACATTCCTGAAAGCTAGAAACTGATGAGTTTTTTTTTTCACTATCGTGTTGGCACCGCACCGGCTTTGTGAGACACACACACACACACACACACACACACACACACACACACACACACACACACACACACACACGCCGTCACTTAGATTCTCTAAAGTGTTTGAAAGTGGCAAAGTTCACTAGTGACTCATGTGTTCATATGTGAGACCAAACGCTAGCTGTCTGATCCATCAGTTCACGGCCACTGTTTTTTCACCTGCGGTCACTGATAGTTATGTGCATTAGGTAGTCTTGGTCAGTTTGTCTACTTCTTTTCAGGCTTGACTCATGGTCTGACCTGTGTTCACTATATACAAAACCAATTTTCTGATAAAAGTTTAAGTAACATCAAATGTACTGTAATCAGGCTCTCTCTCTCTCTTTTTTTTTTTTTTAAACTGGTGCCTATCCCAGGGGATTGGACGGGGTGCCAGCACATCACAAGGCACGCATACACTAGGAGCCATTTGTAAATGTTGGCTTAATCTGCTTGTTTTTGGACTGTTGGAGGAAACCAGAGTACCCAAAGGAAACCCAACAAGCACAGGAAGAACATGCAAACTTCACACACACGCAAACTTCACACACATATGTATATTAGTTACGTCCCAGTCTAGGGTTGGGCCGTACAGCAAATGATTGGTTCAGGTTTCTATTTTAAACTGTATGAAGCTGGAATATAACACAAAGAACTAGACATACTTCAGCTTACCAAAAAACAAGGTTTGTATTACTTTACACAAAGCAAATGCAAATAAAGATACAGACACCACAC
>JAQMYG010000033.1:26078526-26093217 GCA_030014215.1 Clariallabes teugelsi
TCTCCACATCATTGCATTCAGTTTTTATTCACAATTTGTTTAGTGTCCCAACTTTTTTGGAATCCGGTTTGTAAATATAGATCATTCTTTGTCTGTTTTGCATCTAATAATTTGACCAAAGTCACTCATTTACTGTGTGAGTAAATAACACATAGCTACCTAGTCTTGTCTAGTCTTTAGGCATGTTGATGGTCTCATTACTTAAACTGGCTTCATAACCAATATAATATTAAAAAATGCTTAGTGGTTAGTCGCCTTGCACCTTCAGGATCTGGGTTCTATTCCCACCTCTGGTCTGTGTGCATGGAGTTTGCATGTTCTCCCCCATGCTTGGTGGGTTTCCTCCCACAGTTCAAAAGCATGCAGATTAGGCTAATTGGCATTTCCAAATTGCCCGTAGTGTGTACCCCACGTCATGCCCCAAGTCTCCTGGGATAGGCTCCAGGGTAAAATGGGATAGATGAGTGAATGAGTATCTCAAAAATGAAATGTCAAAGTCATGTTCAAAACTTTACGAAACCCAGTATGTCCAGAATCCAATTGGCATTTCGTCTGGTAGGTTTTCCTAGATCATTAAATATTTTGCTGTCAGTTTCGGCTCATTCATATTTACCTGATGCTAACTTGCAGGGATTTCAAGAGCAAGAACGTGATGCTGAAGAACGATCTGACTGCTGTCATTGGCGACTTTGGCTTGGCGGTGAGGTTTGAGCCAGGAAAAGCTCCAGGAGACACTCATGGCCAGGTATGAGAAGAGAAGAAAATAAAAATAGATTGAAAACTCCATAAAAGTCTACATTTCATAATACTAATAGCATTTTTTCAGAAGCTTAAACCCATAAGCATAAACTTAGCATTTTTCTGCATGTGATTGAAACTGTACAGTTTTGTTCAGTCATTTCTCATAATGGAGCAAGTTAACCATTCGTCTATGCTGTTAGGTTGGCACACGGAGGTATATGGCGCCTGAGGTGCTGGAGGGAGCCATTAACTTCCAGAGGGATGCATTTCTGAGGATAGACATGTACGCCATGGGACTCGTGCTCTGGGAGCTGGTGTCCCGCTGCACAGCCGCTGATGGTGAGCGTTCACAGCTTCTTCTAACCAAAACTCCATTGAACAGATAATCACGCAGTGCCTAAATACTTTAAAGGTTTCAAGAAATTCAAACGTATAACCTCAGTAATTGGACAACGTTTACCAAAGTGTGTCCTCTGCATTAGGCTTGGTACAGCAGCCACTGAGGTTGTTCCAGTGATGATATAATTGGTGGAAATTTGACTATTGATTGCTCTTTTGGTCTGTTACGATTTTCAACACACTATGATTTATGACTTTGAGATCATCACTCACTGCTCAAGTTCTAGTCCCCTTTAAATAGCCAAGCCCAAGTTGATTCTGTTCTGTTGGACATTGTGTGTGTTCTGAGCCGTCAGTGTTTTTCTGTACAGGTCCAGTGGACGAGTACATGCTGCCCTTTGAGGAGGAGATTGGACAGCACCCGTCGCTGGAGGACCTGCAGGACGTCGTAGTCCACAAAAAGATGAGGCCCGTGCTGAAGGAGTGCTGGCTTAAACATCCTGTAAGGCTTTCTCTCATCCTTGTCTTATAAACAAGACTTGTTCCCCAGTCATCAGTTAATACCAGCACTGTGTTTAGTCTGCATAACTGACCGTCAGTCTAGAGCAGCCATTCCCGAACTTAACAAGGCTGCGGCCTGATTTGAACCGCGAAACATTTTCTGCGCCCCACCCGAACCTTTAATCAAGGCTCTGGTCGACACACGAGACTAAGATAAATTAATATCACCACAGTTTAAATTCCATGGTTTGTTTTATTAAGTCTGACTAAATGTAAATACTTAATCAGAAATATTTAATGGGAATTTAAAACTTTGCTAGTTATAAATTACGTATCAAATGTTTTGCTGAAAGGCCCACTCGGGGGCCCACACTTGGGGAGACTCTGGGTTTGATTATTGAAGACTGGGGAATGTGGCAAATCATGCAGCATCACACCGACTCCAAAATATACAGGTAATCCTGACTTACAAACGTTCGGGTTACAAATGTCCACATATATGAATGGACCATGGTTTTACTTCCAGTTCAATCAGGGAACTAGCTCATGTGTATTAGAAAAGAATAGACATTGCAATGCACCAGATACCATTATTTACAATATTTTTAGCATGCAAGTGAATGTATAAAATGTATAGTTCACTATATATTGTATGCGTGTGGGGGTGTGGGAGACATGAGTCAGCTTCACCAGTTTCAACGAATCAGTCCGGAGGCATGATGATGGACAATGGCTGTCCCAATGTAAATAATTCTAATTTCGGGGAAAATCCTCAACAAAAGAATTCACAGTTGGAAACAGCTCTGAGACAAAACGGTGTCCAGGATTTCCTTTGCGATTTAAAAGTGTAGAGACAACACTGTTACATTTGCGTGAGATTCATTTCCTTGGGTGTGATTACGGTTTTTGGGCACATGAATAGTGTGCTTTACATTGTATATTTTTGTCAAAAGTGTATAAGACTCGCTTTGTCAGACTTAAGAACAAATTGGACTTACGAACGTGCTCCAGGAACGGAACTTGTTCGTAAATCAGGGTCTACCAGTAAAAAAAATTTTTTAAATTATTATTAGTTTAAATTTCTATATGTTTAAATTTGAGGTGGTAAAATGTTGCGCTATGTACCGTTCACACATTTTACCAAATTGTAGCAAATTATTTGCTAAGTTTGTAACAAAATCTAAAAAAAGATTTAAACTTAAGGCAGAGCTCCAGGGTCTTTTTTTTCTGGAAATAAATATATCCTTGTAATTTTTATAAACCGGACCTGTCACGATATGGCCTGATTAAAGTAAAAGATCATCTGTTTTTGCGTGTGTGCGTGTGTGTACAGGGTCTGGAGCAGTTGTGTGAGACGATAGAGGAATGCTGGGACCATGACGCCGAGGCTCGTCTCTCAGCGGGCTGCGTAGAGGAACGTCTCTCTCAGATCCGGCGCCTCGGCAGCGGCCCTGCCTCCGACTGCCTCGTCTCCGTGCTCACCTCAGTCACCAACGTGGACTTAGCTCCCAAAGAGTCCAGCATCTGAGAACAAGGGAGAGCAATGGAAACTCTCAAAAAAAAATAAAAAATAAGCGAAAGAAACAACCTTCGTCTTTCCAGACTCAGCGGATCTCAGACAACAATGAATGCAGCTGCTATTTTATCCTGACGTTTTTTTAAATTAATTATCATTATTATTATTATTAGTATGATTATTATTCCGATCGGATCAATACTACCAGCACACTTCGCTACTGTATTTTTATCAAGAGAGGAAAACACAAAAGTTAAAAACAAAAAAAGAGAAAAGAAAAAAAAAACATTCAAAACAGCATAAGGACATCTCAAAGCGCATTCAGGTGCCGACTTATGAATGCTGACAAGATGCAGGTACCTCAATCATTTCAGTTCAGTGTTTCCTTTGTGTTCGTTTGTTTTGTTTTTTTTCCCCTTTATATTCCTGTTGTTCTGTCTTCTGGACAGGATTGCCTAAGGCAAAACCAACCCACACATCAAGCAACCGTTCACCATGTTGGAAAACACAACAATGCTGCAAAACCTGAGAGGAACATTTATGACTGTTACATTAACCTTCCTCAAGGGATTTTTATTTCAGATTTTTTAAAGAATTTTCCTCTCTCTGACTGTGTGCTATTCAAATTTACGGAAAACGTGTCTTTTACGGAACTAACGGGTGTCTCTAGAACACAACAAAATGTGGAAGACAACTGGATTGTTTTGTTTTTGATTTTAATTATTATTATTTCTTCTTCTTTTATTTGGTTTCGTGCTCTTGAAGCTGGCGACTGTGAAGAGGGGTCGGTTCAGAATTTTATCATGTGGAAATAAGGATCTAGGTTAGAGAAATTGGCTTTCGCGTTTAGACGTGATCTAAGGAGGCGAGGATTTGGATGACGTGTTTTGTTCGGTACGGAATTATTTCTCAGGTAACCAGTTTGGGTCAGGGTGTCCGGGAGGGGGTTCGGGAGGGGGTTTTGACTGCCATTTATCCCCAGCGAATAGAAGGAGAAGTGTCGAGGGTCGGTTTTTAAACCTTAATGAAATTTAAGAGTAAAAGACCATGATGAGAGTGGGTGTGGATTAACATGGATGAGTCTATGAGATCTGCGTGCATGCGTAGCTTAGAGAGACGTTGTGGAAAATTTAGTCCATGTGGCTGTCAAAATCTTTTTTTTTTTCTTTCTTTCTTTTTTCTACTTTGCAAAATCCACGCACATATTAAATCCCCAGGTTTAAGGACCGTGACTGAAACAGCAGACTCATGATGGTTTAGAATGCAGATTTTTTTAATTTATTTTTTTCCCCACGCAAAATCTGAGCAGTTGCTGAGAAGGATTTTAATTCACGTGATTCACACGTTTTAGCCGTGTCCCTTTTTGCGTATTTATCAGCATCTCAGAGGGACCAACTTTAGGAAATCGGATCTCGCAGGTCCTACGCTGTTATTACATTTAGGGCGCGAAACACTACATCCAGCCCAGTCTTTTATTATTAAATGTGACTGAAACGCATTCGCTCGAGAAAATAAAACAAAAACAGGAAGCTTTTTTATTTTGTTTGTTTTTTGGTCTTAAAAGTGGCAAGAGTTCACATTTTCGTTTGCCACAGTATAACAGTTAATGTCCACAATGCTGCTGTTTCCACTCAAAGCTGAAATAATTCTTTATTTTTTCATTTCTTTGCATTACACACGCAACTTCTCAGTAGAAATCATTTTCAAATGCAACGCAACGTCAAGAAAAATGACAAGGCTTCCGAAGAAGTAAGTAAGAGCAACTTTAAACAATAAAATTTAAAAGTTTTAAAGAGGACAAAACACAAAAAAGTAAAAAAAAAAATAAAAAAAAAAAGAGAGAGATATTGTTCATGAACCACAGACCACCTCAAACCAGAAATACCTCAGATTTTTCTATGTGTATGACTTGTGTTATATATTCTGTTAGCTGTGTTGACTTGTAGTAAGTATATTTTGATTTACGTTGGCTTTTAAGAGTAGGGAGTTTTGAAAAAAAAAAAAAAAAAAAGAAAGAAAAGGAAAAAAAAAAAAGTCCAAAATCTTTTAAGAAGTGCTATGACATTATGATGTATAAAAAGAAAACCCGTGTATATAGCTGTAAAGAGGTGTAGAGTTCTGCCTATCTTTGAGACCAGGGCATTATTCCCTTATTTTGTGCCGGCTGTTTTGTACCCTCAAACTCTCTCCCTGTCCTCCTCTGTTGCTCAAATGGACATCAAACCTTTACTATCACATCGGGTAAACTCATGCTTCGATATCTACTGGATTGGTCCCTCAAAAAATAAGTCATAAAGCATACAGATCTCAGTTCAGCTGAGTGACACGATGTCACTCGCTTCACCTTTACCAAATTAGCTCTTTCCAAATCGAAACCAAATTCTTCTGCACGTTGTACTGATGATGTTGTACAGCAGCAGTTATATTAATAAACCCTTCCTTCATGTACTTAAATAAAAAAAATTAAAAAACGAAAAAGATAAAAGGTTTGGTGTCCCTCTGTTTTCTCACTTTTTCTCCTGAGGCTCTGCAGCGGTTGCTTCTTTTTTTCCCCCTCTATTTCCTGACCAGAGCTTTAAGTTATTTTCTTCTTATTCATGGTGCCATAGAACTTCTCCGGGATGTTCGCCTTCCATTCGCAGTGCTGGACGTGTGTGGAATCTGGCCTGTGTACGTGTGTGTGTGTGTCTGTATGAGAGAAAGAGAAGCTGGAGTGAAGCTTCCCGAACAGCCCGTGTTCACAGGAAATATTTCAAGGCCATCTTTGCACTCATTGACAATTGCTGTTTTAGCTTGAGGATCAGATTTTGAATAATCGTGCAGAATAACAGAACACCTTTATGAGAGTAAAAACTTCCTTTAATTCTCTATATAATCCCCTGCTACACTATTGCACTTATTTCATCATTTTATTAGTGCTTGGATACCATCAAGATAGAAACTTTTCTTACCATACCATGATCCAATCACCACTGCTTGCTTGACGTCTGAAACGCTGGCCTCCCAGGAACTCCCGACCCAAAAAAAAAAAAGGTATTCTGTTTATCTGGGACGATGCACAACCTCATACATCCCACCTGGCCACTTGCAGATTACAGAAAAAGATAGATGTTATTGCCACATCCACCGAAGTCCTGACCTCACGCCAAGCTTCAAGTTCAGATAAAGGATGTTTTTACTCTCATAACTGTGTTCTGTCATTCTATACAAAGAAAAGTCCCGGTTTGACCTGAACACCTCTCGTATAAAATGCTTGTTGCCAAACCGATGCTCTTTATTAATATACGAATCCCAATGCCTGAGTAAAAGCTTGCCATAATCGCATCGTTGCGTGCTGTATGTTACATTCGTCTTTTAAACTTGGAGACTTTTGAAGGAATTTTTCTTTTTCTTTTTTCCGTGAGTGTGTGGGGATTGAGTTCGGACAATGTAGCAAGCAATATCCACAGCAATAGCGTAGCATTCTCTCCGAAGGGATAAATCTTCTGGGTGACATAACCGATCCCCAGATACCAAACCAAATCGTTGTCCCTGTAGTTTACCGTAGGCTGCTGTTGTGTGATAATGGGCGTTCACATCTTTCAAATAAGCAACCCGTGTGTGAGAGATTTTTATTTTTATTTTTTTCCTTTAATAGAATGTAGCCGCATTTCTTGCAAATCTGCAAACCAAAGTTTTGTTCTCGTTAGTGTCTGTGATTGCGTAGGGAAAAATAAACAGTTAAGGATGCTTCATGTCCACTGATATCGATATAGAGGAATTTGTTTGTCTACACATTGTGTTTTCTTGTCCATTTTAAGGATTACGTGTTATTAGGTTTTTAAAAAAGGCTATTTTTAAAATTATCCTTATTTTATTATTATTATTTTTTTTATCATTTCCATTTGAGGAGCTTTGAATCAGGATAAACACTATGATCTACATCATAGTTCATTAATGCAATACCACACCTCGTTTCTCGGTTATACAAGCACTTGGGGTGTTGAGTATTTCCTAAGGTGTTATCATCTTAGCAGCTGTGCCAATTGCGTGCGTGTCGCGTTCCCTGTCACTTATTATCCGTTGTGTGCCAGGAATGAATTTGCCGTTTGTCTGTTTGGGGTTTTAAATGTGCATTTTGGCTCGACTTATTAGACTAGGCGGTTTTCTATACACACCTGGCTCACCGGTCCATATAACAAAGATGGCCTCGTGGATAGCTAGATCGTTTTTTGATATCAGGAACGTTACAAACCTGATTTTCAGGGGTGTTCTGATGTGCCTGTGTATTCTTGCTGAAGCAACCGCTGTTTCTCGCCGCATCTATATAATCTTTCTATCCATCTTTCTCTCCTTCTCTCTCTCTCTCTCTCTCTCTCTCTCTGTCTCTCTGTCTTTCTGCTTCTCCCTCCCTATAGCCTCCCTTACACTTTGGTTGTAATACTTTTCAGAAAATAGTATCTATATATACTGTATATGATTATAAAAATCTCTAAAACGTGACCAGCTGTAACTCTGGATGCAGTCGTAGATCCAGGTTTTCAGGAACCGATTACCTCAGAGCTCATGTGAATCAGTGTTGCTAGCTGGATAGTCGTGGACACTTACAGAGAAAATGTACACTATTGTAATACACACACACACACACACACACACACACGGGAGAACCTCTTTTGTACTGGTGTAACATGTATAAAGCACCCCTTGACAACTCAAAAACCTCTTTCGTCTCAAGCCTCTTGCCAATCTCAAAAAAAAAAAAAGCAATTAAATGGTACTATACAGGGAAACACTTGAGCGCTTCCTAAATTCCCCCCTTCCCTCATGAAATAAGCTGAAGACGGTTCGAATGACCTCATTAAACGCAGGCAACGTTCACATTTTTCTTCTGTATCGTTACCATTAGTGTCGAGCATAATTGTAATCTCAGAGCAGGTTTTTGGTGCATTCTGTTACCTCATATCATATTAAGATAGCAGTGTTCAGGTTAAAGTGTAGCAGGGTTGTGAGCCAGCACTCGAGTATTAAAGCCTTTTCTTCAGGGGAGTATATACGGCGAATGCAAAGCTTTTGTTTTTATTTTTATTAAATTTTTTTTTTTTTTTTTTTTTTTTTTTTTTTTTTTTTTTAAGTCTTACACTGGTTTTAATTGTCTTGCATAAGGTTGCTTTCCCACAAGGAGTGGACAATCCCTCTCTTCTTAATAGTACCTTTTTAAGCAAAGGAAAATTGTTGAGCATGGCTTAACATGGCTTATTATTATTATTATTATTATTATTATTCCAAAAAATTGCATCATTTGGAAGAAAACAACCTCCAAATCTGTTTAATAACCAGTTACACCCCCACCATTCCTTCCCCTCCAGTCCCCTGCTGTATTCTTTCTATCCGTATATTATAACAGAAGTGGCGCATGAGAGGTGAAAGAAGGCGTTCTCACTTGTCTTGTCAAGGGGTCATATTTTAAGTGCTGTTTCTATATTGGAATATGTGAAATGTACATGTTGTAGGTTATGTTTCACTATTGTAGCTAAACTTGTAGAACAGAGATGGCTTGTACTACTGATTTTAACAACTATACTAAAAGAAAAAGAAAAAAATCTGTATAAGACAAAATGTATACAGAGAGTTGAGCTTGTTGCTGTAGGCCCTCTTTTGGATTGAAAAGTATGTTGAAAAAGTTTTATATAGCCTATATGAAATGCCCTGGGACGGTCAGACATCCATTGTATTGCCGTATTGAACTGAGGACTTCTTCTTTTTTTTTTCCTTTTTTTTTTTTCCTTTCCTTTTTTCGAACACTCATTGTAACATAGTTCTTTAATTTTGCAGTGAATCATTGTTCCTTTTTACTGTGGTAATTTTAGAACTACGTATCCAGAGTTTGGACTAGTTTTGCCTAGATGTCGGGATGTGGGTGCTTCTGCTCTTCATTGGTGCCAGAATAAACAAGTATGAATGTAGTATTTGCCCAGTGTGAAGCAACTACACCCTGACTCAGAAAAAAAAAAGTTCTAGAAAGGATTATTTCAATTTTATCTTTTTGTATATGAAAGTAAACAATAAAATGCTGATTAAAACAACACTGCCTGCTCGTTTTGTCCCAGCTTTATAAGGTGCACACACTTCATTTGTATTTTTATTGTTTTTCTTTTAACTCAGGTTTAAATCTTCTTTTAGTTTAGCCTACTTTAAGATAAGTGATTAAGCTGCGACCTACTTTTGTGTTAATAAAAGTGTGTACTAGACAATAACACATTAATCATTGTCAGTTTTAAGGGCCTCCAGATTTTTATCACGGGGTTGAACCTGGAGCCACAAGTGAGAGCAATAAATACGATATTAAGACTTAGATCATGACACGGCGTATAAAATGTCAGCTTTCATTTAAACATATTTCCATATATATTCTGTAACCCATATCATAATGATGGCACCATTTATGCATACTTCATACTCTTTATAAGGAGGTCAAGAGTAATTGGTTAACATTTCTATGAGGGTCTTTCAAGTTGCAAGGACTTTTCACTGCGCAGAATAACAACACAGTGATGAAGGTAAAAACTATCTCTATTTCTCTGTATAATCTCCTGCTACACTAATGCACTAATGTAGCCCGATTTCTCGGTACGCCGAAACCATGATCCGACTGCCTACTTTACATCTGAAACACTGGCTTCCCAGGAACTCCATTAACAGCCCAAACGTTCCATCAGAGTTCCTCCCACATGCTAGTGGTATTGCACAATGATTGTGTGTACAGTTCCCACAAACAGATGCATCTCTTCCACAAGTTGGTGTCAGTCGATTTTCATGGATCAGGTGTTCCACTCACTGGACGTTCACGGAAATGACTGCAGTGCGCTCCAAGCCATCCAAGCCGAGATCGCCGTTGACGGATGTACGGCCTTATAGAAAACGTTTGCACTATTTAGATATTTTACTGCCGCTCAGAGTCTCTTCACCGTATTGTGTTTCAAGTCTTCTATAAATGTCTATAGATTTTATGCTTTCATTCTTGAGAAATCTTATCCCGGTTTGACTCAAACTTGTTCTGAAAAACCGCTGAAAATTCACTGTGATTAAAAAACTTTGGTGCTGCTTTATAGTTCTTTATAAAATAACTTGAGACAATCATTCTGGCTGTAGCATAAATTAATATTATACTATATATACTATTAATATGCAAATATGTCCATCGATTTGCTTAAATTTGTTCATATCATTCATACAGTAACAGCTTAATCACAGACTTGTTTAACAGATACTATTTCCACCATACTCGAAGAGTAATAAATAATAATGTATATTTGTTCATATAGAGAGGTATTCTGTAATTAAACATTTATGTAACATTCATTCACTGTAATGTGGTAGGTTTTTACACACAGGAAAATAAGACCCAAGAGCAGTTTTCCATTTTCTTGGTTATAATTTTATTTTAGCATTAATTAATTAATTAGTTTATTTTTTTTTAAGGAGCGGGGGTGGGGGGGTGGGAGGCTGATAAGGAAACAATAGTTTATAGCTGCTATAATGTAAATAAAAGCAGGAAATAATTTTGTTCATTCCTAGATTTTTTTTAAAGCATGGTGGTGTTTATTAATATTTGAAAATTATAATCATTGGCAAATTACTAAGGAATAAAACATAACAGTGTCCTGTTAAAGGACAATAATCCACTTTTAGGTTGTTGGCAGCCCTTTGCCTTGTGTTTGGTTAAATCACACCACCCTATTGTGGCCTACTTTCCTATAACCCCATGTCCTGTTGTGTTTTATTCCTTGCACAATTATGCCTGATACTGTGAGTTGCATTCAAGATGATCTATTTCCACTGGATGACATAAAAACCCATTGAATCATGAGCAGCTCCTATTTTATCCATGAGTGCAGGCAAGTCTTCATCTTATCTGTCAATAAATCTTTGTACCCAGATGTCATTGCCTCTGTTTCCGAGTGCTACCGGTGGCATACATTTATGTTGACAGCATTTGGCAGATTCTCTAATCCAGAGTGATATTTACCGAGCTTGGCTGTTTACTTAGTGCCGGATTGAACTGAGCCTACACAAGCTCAGGCACTGGCAACAATAAAAGTGCTTATAAATAAATATGTGAGAAAATAAGTATAGCATTTAGTGTATAATAGTGACAGGGTGTCAAAAAAATCATTTTATCATCTCAGTCTTAATTAGTGGTAATTTGAGATAAGCTATCCTTAGTCGATACAAGAATACTGCCATCAGGTGCACAGGGTGGCTGCTGTTACATGAGGAGATGATTTTCCTCCTTTTAGTGCAGTGATTGTTCTGGGCTCGTTCTGATACACGTTCGACTTCAGATAACCCCAACAAAAAATACCAGAGTGGTATTAAACAGGGTCTGGGATAGCTCAGTGGTTAAGACATTGGCCCAAGGTTTGGAAGGTCCCAGGTTCAACTCCCATGTCTGCCAAGTTGTCCCTGTTGGGCCCTTAACCCTCAACTGCTTACATTTATAATGAAATGCAAATGTAAGTCGCTCTGGATAAAAGCGTCTGCCAAATGCCCTAAGTCTATAGATGAGTCTGTTTTTCTTCAATCATCTATTGTTAAATTAAAATGAAAGACATGCCATAACTATTTTAAATAATTCTTTTGATTGTGTAAAGCTGCTTTGCGACAATGACGATTGTTAAAAGCGCTATACAAATAAAATTGAATGAACTGAATGAATAACTTACTGTATATGCTTTTATAATTATATCAAATGTCATTGAATGTCCACAAAACTACAGTAGGGACAGTGCCATAAGTATTTCTGCCTTGTTATTTTTCACACTTTAGAAACTGAATGGAGTTTATTATATATCTTGAATCCATACAAAATACTATACTACTAAGGGGGAGTTTTCAAGTCAAACTGAGACTTATGATTAGGCAGAATAACAGAACACAGTTATGAGAGTTAAAAACTGGCTTTATTTTTCTGTATAATCCCCCGCTACACTAATGCACTAAAGCTGGGTAAGGTTATGAAAAAATATCCCGAGCTTTGAACACCTCACAGAGATCTGTTCAATCCATCATCTAAAAATGGAAAGAGTATGGCACAACTGCAAACTTACTAAGACATGGACGTCCACCTAAACTGACAGGCCGGGCAAGGAGAGTATTATTCACAGAAGCTAAAATGCACTGTATCATCCACCAAGAAGCACTCTGTGCTCAGGTGAGGCAATATGTACTTCCTACAGTACGTACTTCACCTGCCCTGGCTGTTTGTGTATTTTACTGCATATGGCCCTTTAAAATTTTGGGGATATTTGGGATATTTTTTTATAACCTAACCCTGCTTTAAACTTCTCTACACTATATCCCTGGCCTTTCTAGTGAGTTCCTTGAGTTTCATGATGCCGTTTGTTCTCTAACAAACATCTGAGGACTTCACAGAACAGCTGTATTTATACTGACATTACATTATACACAGGTGGACTATATTTAATAATTAGGTGACTTCTGAAAGCAATTAAATGCACTGGATTTTAGATAGGAGTATCAGAATGAAGGGGGCTGAATACAAATACATGCCACACTTCAGATTTTTATTTGTAAAATAATTTGAAAACCATTTATAATTTTTCTTCCACTTCACAATTATGTGCCACTTTGTGTTGGTCTATCACATAAAATCCAGATAAAATACATTTATGTTTATGGTTTTAACTTGACAAAATGTGGAAAAGTTCAAGGGGTATAAATACTTTTGCAAGGCACTGTATGGGATTGGGTTGCCAGCTTGATGCCTGATTGTGCCTGAGCACTTGGGGTAGAAGGACCTTTTTTAACAGCTCGAACCAGAGACCTCCAGACCAGCAGTCCAACTCCTTAACCACCAAGCTACCCCGCCCCCTAATCTGAGTGATACACACAGTGAAATATGCCAGTGCTGTTGTGCCCTTATATCAACACTCTTGGGGTACAACAGCACTGGTAATCTTAATTAGACACCGCTAATCAGAATTAACACCACATGACCAAAAGATTGTGGACACTCGGCCTATTAAACCACTTGTCTTCATTCAGCCACAAAAGTGTTACTGAGGTCAAGCTGTTGATGTTCATGTTGGGTGAGGAGTTCCGTGGATAACACTCGGGTTTTTTCACTATGTTGCATAGCATATGTTTTATGGAGCTTGGTTTGTGCAGGGATCTTATCATGCTGGAACAGGTCTGGGACTCTACACAACTGTACGCTTTTACCTTTGTGGCACCAGCTTGGAGAAGAACCAAATATGATTGTGCTGGTCAGGATTACTCATACTTTTGGCCACATTTTGTATATATTTAACTGAAAAAGTATTGTTTAGGGACGTACGTACCTCACCTGTGTATTTTTCTGTGTGGCCACAAGATGGAGATGTGAAGGACTCCAGCTCCTCACTGAGTTCTTTCTTTTGAATACAACAGTAGCTTATTCAAACTTTAAGCTAACTGGATAAGAAAGAACCCCATTAGAGCAGACCTTTTAATAGAAATTCAACAAACACTATAAATAATCAAAATAATGGGAGTAAGTGTAATATTTTATGAATAAAATTTTAGAACCTTAAATAAGCATAGGCTGGAGGAAAGGTGGTAGAAGCAATGGGATCAAGAAAAAAATGCTGATGGTTTTATTAGATTAAAAGAAAGGTAGGAGAGATGCAACAATAATATTAAGATTCAAGAGATGCACATACTGTACTTGTTGGTCTTTCGGCTGCTCCCAGCAGCGGACCATCCGGGCCGCACATACAAGCTTGGCACAGGTTCCACGCTGGATACCCTTCCTGATTCAACCCTCCCATTTTATCCAGGCTTGGGACTGGCACTGTATCCAGTGGCTGGGGTTTGGGTATACTGAGAAACACATACCACTGAGCCACCAGTGCCCTAAGACATGCACATACAAAAGGTCAATAATAGTCTTTTCTTGGGACGGTTCCACTTTATCCCGAAGATGGCCCTGGACTCGGCTGATGCATGCAGCTGTCGTCTGATGACTTGTGATTGCAGTCACTCAATAGTTCAGGACGGAAATTCCTACAGTTTTGTACGCAAGCCTCCAATAACAAAACTGGACTGCATATTAACTTAAGAACTACTTCTGCTACATTGAACCTCCATCCGCCTAACACACAGTATGACTATAATTTCTGCTATCACCCAAATGAGGATGGGTTCCCTGTTGACTCTGGTTCCTCTCAAGGTTTCTTCCTATTGCCATCAATAGGAGAGAGTTTTTCCTTGCCACAGTCACCTTCACCTTGCTCATCAGGGACAATCTGATCATTTTGATTTATACATTTTTTCTCACACATTTCATACTCATTTCCCTAATTTTCTTTTGAGTCTCCACTGCCCTAAAATAGCTCTGCCCCGTGTGAGGCTTGAACTCACGACCTTCAGATTATGAGACTGACGCGCTGCCTACTGCGCCAACGAGGCTCAATGCATCTAATATGGGCAAGAAGAAACATTAGAACACAACTGAAAATTTCGTTTGAAATATTGCAGGATGCGCTATGTAAATATCAGAGAGCTGTAAAATCTGCTAAAACTAATTTTTTTTCCAACATAGTGGCCTGTAATAG
>JAQMYG010000033.1:26095210-26110897 GCA_030014215.1 Clariallabes teugelsi
TGTAGAAAGAAATAAAAATCAGGAACCATCATGGAGTTAGAAAGTGACCCCAAACTTTTGAACAGTAGTGTATATATTTATCATTTAATATAATGATTTTTTAAAAATATAATTGAAGTAAAATATATTTAAATTTGTTTTGTTATTTTTTTATTGAATTTAATAAACAGTTGTATTTAATTTTGATGTTTGTAATTAAATGAAAGTAAATTTAGTTAAATGTAATTTTATTTTATTTTGTTGAATTTAATAAATATATCGTGGATAGCAAAATAAATAGCAAAATAAATTGTTTAATTGTATTTAATTTTACTTAATTTAATTTTAATTTATTATTTTTATTATTTATTATTATTATTTTTTATTTTTTATTTATTTAATTGTATAGAATTTTATTTATATTTTATTATTTTTACATTTAATTAAATTGTCAATAAAAGTTAATTGTAATTAATTTTAGCATGTAAGTAAATGAAATGTAATTAAATGTAATTTTATTTTTTCAAATAAATAAAAAATGTATATATTATTTAATTTAATTGTATTTAATGCAATACATTTTTCCTTTCTAAAATAGACATTATTTCTTTTATTTATTGTTTTTCATTTTATTAATAGTTTATTTTTACATTGTGTTTAATGGTATTTAATTTAATTGTATTTAAATAAATTTAGTTTTATTTAGATTTCAAGTTATTTTTACATTTAATTTAATTGTATTTTATTTAATTCTATTTAATTTTAGTGTATGCAACTAAATGTAAAATTATTTATTTGAATTACTTTATGTTAAATTTAATTGTATTTAATAAAATTGTATTATATTTTACAAAATAAACTATCCATTTTAATGTAATGAAATTGTGCACAGCTTAGGACAAGGAAGACATTTCTAATTAGTAATTTTTTTAGGGAGTTTTTTTGATCCCGGCAGTCTCCTCTGTCAAGCATGTCTTTGTGAGTATAAGCTGGTGATCTATCTTGTTTGTGCAGTAAACGGTGTGTGTGTGTGTATGTTCCTCTCTCTCAGACAGTGCAGCACAGAGAATCATAAAGCTCTACGGGCTGCCTGTGGATGGCGCTGAGACCAGATACTACACCAATCACATCTTGTCTTACGATCAGAGCAAAAGGACGCCAAGATGGGTGGCTGAGCACCTGTCTGCTGAAAAACTACTTGGTATGTTAGAGGAGAAACTATATATCTATATTTACAAGTCTGCTGTGAGGTGCATTTTGAGCGAAAGGACAATGATAATTTCCTGCTGAAATACAATATGTATCTATTAACATATGGCTTGGATAAAGTATTTAAATGCTTTAATATTGTCATTTACAAGGGGTGTTCAAGTCAAACTGGGACTTTTGGTAAACTGCCTTGTCCACAAAGGTATAAAAACAATTCTAATTTACAAAATACTTCAAGCACAGTACAGTGATGAGACTCTTAGCTGCAGGAAAACTTTCAAATGGTGCAAATGTTTTAAAGAAGTGTAAGTTTGTGAATAACAATTCTGGATCGGGTGCCTCAGAGCCCACTGTGGTCGTTTCTGTGGACATTTAGCGAGTGGAAAGCCTGATGCTTGAAAAATGGACCGTTAACTTGTCGGAAACTTGCATCTGTCTGTAGGAACTGTACACTCAGTCATTCACGAACACCACTCGCACATTACATTATTATTGCTACATCCCCTGTACAGTCCTGACTTCATTAGTGACTTCCTGAGCCATTAAAAGAGTTTCTGGGAGGTCAGCATTTCAGACATGAAGCAGGCAGTCTGATTATGCCTCCGGCGTACTGAGAAAACCTTCTACCTTGATGGTATCTAAGCACTAGTGGAACACTGGGGAAAGTGGATTTGTGTAGCAGGGAATTGTTTATACTTTTACATAACTGTGTTCTGGGCAGCATGGTGGCTTAGTGGTTAGCACTGTCGGCTTGCACCTCTTGGGTCCGGGGTCGATTCCCGCTTCGAGTCTGTATGCATGGAGTTTGCATGTTCTCCCCTGCCCATGCAGATTAGACTGTATCGGCACCCTGTCCAGGGTGTACCTTGCCTCCTGCCCCAAGTCTTCTGGGATAAGCTCCAGGCCCCCTGCGACCCTGTCTTTTTGCGATCAAAAGTCTCAGTTTGACTTGAACGCCTGTTGTATATTATTATTTATGCATTTATTTAACTTTTTGTTAGTCATGCTTGGCATGTCTGTAAACATTTCATTTTTATCCTTGACAGAACCCTCGTCCAGTGTGAACTGGCTTAAAAACGAACCAATGTAGTTAATTAATTTAACCAGTTTAACTTTGATTTAGAATCACCTATTAGTCTGTTTACAGATTTCAATCAGTTTTATGCTGAAGATTTTATTTATTCGCTCTATTGTTTTAATTGACACTTGTGTATTAGTTAAATGCACCTAAAGCAAAAAACTTAAAGCTGGTCAGAGATAGGATGACGGAAAAGGATAAACGAACCTTTTCCGAAATTCCTCCAATCAGGAGTCTGAAAGCCATAACACGGTATATTATTAAACGATTATAGTTCACTCATGGGGAAGATTCTCATATCGGTGGGATGGTCAGGGGTTCAGGACTCTTCAATTTATCTAGACATGTCTTCCCGAATTCATGAATGTGGATGTGCTCGAAGACAACTGACAGCATTTCCATCAAACAAATCAAATTCACTTCTGATTGCTGACTTGTGATTTTTTTTTTAGGAAAAGCCGACAGAAAGCACTGCAAATTCAAGCCAGACCCGAACGTCCCAGAGCTGTTTACAGCACACAACGAAGACTACCTCGGCAGCGGCTGGTCCCGAGGACACATGGCACCAGCTGGCGACAATAAATTTTCCGAGGCAAGGCAACATTTATTCTCATAAGCTGTTATCTCAATGATTGTCAAACAAAATCAGCCTAGATCAGATTACACATTTCTTTTACATCCAGGCAGTGTTGCAGTTATGAAGTGTTTAATATACAGAAAAATAAAAGCCTAAATTAACTATAATATAAAAAAGGCTTAGAAATATTGCGTGCGCTTCATCATGTCAGTGTAACTTGTTTATCTTTAACAGCAATCGATGGTGGAGACGTTCTATCTGTCTAATATCATCCCACAAAATTATGAGAACAACGCCGGTTTCTGGAACAGGTAACGAGCGATATCTGATTATAGCAGGAGGAAGATAGCTCTGAGCATTTGCATACTCATAAGAAGAGATTTGTCTTGTTTTAAGGTTGGAGATGTATTGCAGAGAGCTGACGGAGAGGTTTCGAGATGTCTGGGTAATTTCAGGACCGCTTACTCTTCCACAACCAGGAGAGGATAAAAAGAAAACTGTCTCTTATCAGGTACAGGAACATGGTGCACTTTCCTAGAGAGATGGTAAGCTCTCACTTGCAGGGCCCTGGGGACATTAAAGATTACATAGAAAAAGTATATTACAATATTTTATCGTTTATTTATCTTTATTACACTATCCACACAAATTATTTCTAAAACAGTTATTCATTACGATCTTTTTCCCCACACAAATGGTGAACTGGTTAAAGTAGTATTGGTGTTTCCAGCAAAGTTAATCATGTTTTTGTATTTAAGGCTTTAGAGAGAATAAGATGCACCACATTATGGGAAATGCCAGGTATTGTCAGTACTTCTGTAACATTCATCAGTACATTCTACATACGCCAAAGTCAAAGTTAAACTGTGGAGTACACACACATTTCTACTATTAAGAGAAATTCATCACAGTGCTCCTCATATAAAACCCTTCTGTCCATCAAACATATTTTATTTGACTGTAATTTTACTCTTGTGAGGAACTTGTTTTATTCTGTTGACACTTTTTCAAAAGTTTTTTTTAAACAAGTAAATCCAAATGTAGTTATAAAGTTCTTAGAAAAAAATAATCTTAAACATCTTATCTAGTTTTAATATCGAATAACAAAAACTGACTCTGATGTAGAAGCTGGCAACAAGTTAGTTACTTATTATGATTAACCCGTATAGGATTATTAAATTAGTAGATTGGATAAATTGGTATTGAACATTCAATTCAAATGGCGTTTTAATAAAAACTGTCAACGTTTTTTTAAATCATGCTCATTAAATCAAATTCTAAATTCTTTTTTTAAAATACATTTTATCATTAACAATAAATTGTGCATTACTCCGTAGCAAATTCTACACAGGTTATGAATCCTATAAAACATGAAAACAGTCTGCAGTTAAAAGTTTGCTCTAACTGCTGCAATATATTTGCACATAGTAAACATGTTCTGGATAATCCTGACAACTTAAAGTTTAAAATGAGCACAAAGCAATCAAGTTTAAGTCAAGAATATGTCACTTAATAATTTTATATGGACCCCTCCAGTCTGTCACTCTTTGCCAGTACCCTGATAGCAGATGGGTAGAGTGTATTGAACTAATTCTGGACAGAACATGACCACTAGATGTCAGCAGTACACTTGTGCATTGCTCCGTGCTTTTACAGCAGCACTTCATATTAGCAGCCAATCCAATCTCTCTGTCCAACCAAACTTCACCCAAACCCATAAAAAAAAAGGCAAAATTATAATCCCAGATTGTACAAAAACAGTACCGTCACTATTTGTAGCAAACAGTGCAAGCAGAGGTTTTTCTTTTAAATTGGAAATATTTAAAGGAAATAAAATGGTTGTAGATGGTAATATTATGATTTTTGTACATCTTTCTCGACAGAAATGTCACAACTGAGACGTCAACTCAGGGTGTTATTTCCCAACTCAAAAGTTTCTTTCACATTTATGAAATTAAACTTCTTGCCTTTAAAAGAGTTGAAGCTAATTGACTTGCAGAAGTATTCATTTGGTAAATCTGAAACACTGATTGTTGTGTTTTAGTGCTTTTTTTTTGGCCGGGGTAAAGTTGTGTTCTGTCTTAGGATGTAACAAAGCTTTGAGCCATGACACCCTCCAGGGCAAACTCTGAGAGAGAGAGAGAGAGAGAGAGAGAGAGAGAGATCATTTACAGCTGCACAAACCGATGGAATAAATAACTCTGCCAGATGTTTCTGCGCAGACTGGGTGGACATGAATGTTACATGGTTGTTTGGCTGATTATTTTTAAGGCAGTGTGAATAATCAGAGCTTCTTACTGCCCAAAATGAAGATGAAGCTTAAAGGATATTTTCACAGTGAGCCTTAAATGATTAGATAATATAAGATGCATTGATCTCTGGAGGATGATTGACTTGTTGCTAGGTGACTTTTAAGTAAGCATCACCAAAGGTAAAATACAAAATACACAAAGTATAATGAAAAACGGATAAAAAGTAGATAAGGCTCGATTAAAAAGTGCCACTAAACAGTGAGAATAAATAAAGTAAAAATGTTCATTCTGAATTGAAGCAGAGTTGTTTGACAGTGTATAGTGCTTAGAAGTTTGATATGATGATATTTGATCTAGAGTATGTATTGAGCATTTTTTAATAATGAAAATGATTCTTGCACCTAGCAGTGTTATAATGACAAACAGTACATACGCTATTATTAGCAGAAGCAAAGTTAAGATCTTTAAGACTTAAGAGCGGGCTTTAAACTTGTCCGTGTGTGTCCTTTGCTCTGTGCGAGGCATGAGGCGATCTCCAGCTGGCTAGAGAGAGAGAGTTGGCTTTCTGTTAAGGCTAAATCGACTCAGACAGCTACCCCCAGGGCTAGTGTGTATCATAAATTGGCAGCGACAGGAGCCATGTTACCTTGATCTGTGCACACTCAGGCCCTAAGAGAGACGGTAGCTTAGATACATCCCTTATTTCCCTGGTGCCTCTGTGGAATGAAGCAGTTGTGCCAGTGTGGTTTCTCCTGGGCAATTAGCAGAATGCGTTTGAAGTTCTAATGACTTCCTCCGAATGCTTACTGGATTATTATTATTGTTATATATGTATTATTATACATATGATGTTATATTTACCATAGAGCAGACACACCTCTGTGGTTTGTTTGTGTGAGTGAAATGCTTACTTCTCATTTGTGATCAATAAAACTACCCTGTGTTTATGAATGAAGTCTAATTTAATTGGTCTTTAATGTTCCACACATGACTCCAATCAGCTGATCGGCAAAGACGACGTCGCCGTGCCCACTCATCTTTACAAAGTGATCCTTGTGAGGAAAGATCATTCATCTGACGTGCTGGCGCTCGGGGCCTTTGTAGTTCCCAATGTTCCTATCAGTTTCGATCATCAGCTGACAGAGTACCAGGTGAGCCTCAGCGAGCTGGAGAGAATGTCAGGTCTGACCTTCTTCCCTAAGCTGGACACAAGCCTAAGTGTGAAGAACCTTTGCCTTCTGGACACTCGTGAGCTCATGGACTTTAAGCGTTTCACGCTGTACATTACTGGCCGTAAGGTAAAGGGTGTCAGGTCTTTGGCGAAGCTGGAGAAGATCATGGCGGAGCTCAAGGAAATGGGTATCACTCCAGATGAATACTTAAATAAATTATACTTTGAGAGGAAACAAGAACTCTTAGAAAAGGAAAGCTCACAGGTCAAATAAGGTCAGATAACGACCACTGATAACCACATTTTTTCTCCGGGTCCAATGTCAGTATTTTTGAAGTTGTATTCGTTATCAGTGTACAGTGAGAGATTAGACATGCCTTTTGACCATGTTTACAAGAACACAGAAATCAGGATTTTGAAACTTGAATTAGTGTTTGTTTTATATTTTAATTTTATAAGTAAAATCCTAGTGTTTTCGTTGACTGTTTCAGTTTTATGAATGATTTAATTATTATTAAATCTTTAACTATTAACAGTTATTCTTGGTTGTCTAATAATTGTTCTTTAATCGTTTATTGTGGTGTTGATTGTTTTGTTTGACTTTACTTTTGTTAAACAATTTAATAGAAACAATTATTCTTTTTTTTTAGGTATTTATTATATATTAGCATCTTTTGCCATTTTTATACAGCAGAGGAAATTCAGAAGTAGGTCAGCTGTTAAGGTTGTGTGACTGAAAGCAAAACTTACTCTTCACCCTCCCTCTCGTTTTTTTTATTTAACAAAGGTACCCAGTTTGGCTGTCATCAACAAAAAAATAATAATAAATGACAAGTTCTATTTCCGTAGCTTTCAAAAAAGTGTTGATACATACAGTAGGAAATAATTCCTTTGAAACCAAGTAAGCATTAACAGATATTATATTGTTTTGCAGCCTAAAATAAATATCTAGAATATCTGGTCAAAGGTCTGTGCCAACAAGACCACCACACACAGTATAAATGGGTCTTCTCCAAACAGCTGCCAAAAAAGTCTTTTTATGATGTAGGGTTACAATTTTCAATCTTTACTGGAATTAAGGGTCTCAAATATGACCCTAGGATATGTTGTAGCCTGACCATGCCCTTGTGCACAAAGTGTGAGCTCCATGAAGAAATTGATTTGCCAAGGATGGTTTGTAAGAATTTAAGTGTCCTGCACATAGCCTTGACCTCAACCCCAATGAGCACTGTTGGGATGAACTGAAATTCCAACTGCGTCCAAGACCTACTCATCCAACATCAGTGCGCGAGTCTGCTAATCCTTTTGTAGCTGAATGAGCAACTTCCTACAGCCTGGTGGTCCAAAATCTAGCTAAAAGTCTTCCTAAGAGAGTGGATGCTTATTACACGAGCAAATGATGACTAATGTTTATTAAGCACACATGACTGTGATTTAGGTCAGGTTTCCATTAACGATGGGTAATATAGTGTTTTTACTGCTTCAAAAATGATAAATAATTGTTATTTATATTGATGTCGCACAATTAAGCACATAAAAATAGCAAAATCGCAATATGTCACAAAAGACTGAAATTTATTACAGGTAATGTATGCA
This sequence comes from Clariallabes teugelsi, assembly GCA_030014215.1. NCBI lineage: Eukaryota > Metazoa > Chordata > Actinopteri > Siluriformes > Clariidae > Clariallabes > Clariallabes teugelsi. The sequence goes on from JAQMYG010000033.1 coordinate 26,103,073, forward strand.
TAGTCTGATTTTTATGTAGAGTTTGTCAATAATTAATTAATTGATTTATTATTTTGTATTGTATAACATCCTCTTGATGAGATCGTTTGTCTATTAAAAAGGTTAAAAACAACATGAAGCATTTAATAGTTGAATGTTGCACTTGAAATTGCAATATGTGTGAAAATAATCATGTTTATTTGTTTATTTATTTATGATTGTGCAGCCCTAGTTTAAATGATTAAATTAGGCAGGTGCAGAGGTCCTGCCATGATTAAATCCTCTGCACTAGTACATGTATAATATATATTTCACTTTAAAACCTACATCATTCTGGTATCATCAAAGGTACGATATCTTGATTTAGCTTTTCGACCCAAGTTTATCTATATTCATGTTTATTACAGAGTGTGTACAGTAATTCACTCAGGTGACTTGGTGGTCACCCTGTTATTTCATTTGTATCTCCCATGAGAGACAATCCTTTAACAGCCCTGGACTCTGAGCAATTGTAAGTTAAAATTTTAGGATTGCTAGAAAGCCAGTGTTGAGTTATTGAACTGCTCCAGTGGGACTGTACAATGACTGACCTTGTGCTCTGAGCCATTAGTTGAGATATGCAAAAGAACCACCCAACAGCTCCCTTGGGAATGAAGAAACTTAAGAAGCAACAAAAACAAAGCTATGTTGTAGACAAGTATCTTTTGACTTGTCATCTGGTGGGAATATGTCAGTATTGCTTACTATATTAAATCTTAAAATCAATAAGGTTACAAAAATGTTTGGTACACATGACACACATTTCCACAGTCTGCCTGACAGAAGTGAGATGCCAAAAGTTATTTTATGCACATTCGAAAAGCCTGATAAGGTTGTTGTTTTGCGGCATGTTTACAGGTGCATTACTCTCAGCCCTGTCTTCATACATTGTCCATTTTTTAAAGGATGTGTTGACTTCAATGCAAACCAATATTTTCTGGTTCACCAGCTCATGCGGCATTAAATTATATGGCCTTTCTCCTAGAGGTTGTGAGCGCAGGAAGGTCAGGGGTTAATTGACTGTCATGCTCAGTAATACCAAGGAAAAAAGGTGACTATAAGTTGGTAAGTAATTCTCACTATGTTTGAACACATGCTCAGTCAGAATCAAAAATAATATTGACAGGTTGCAAGTTAAAACTTTAGCACCAAAAAAAAAAAAAAAAAGACGTTCCGTAATTTTTATTGAAAAAAAAAAAAAAAGTCAAATTACGAGGCAAGTTAAATTTCCTCATGAACTTGCTCAGCATTTTAATTACACAGTTTTTTTCTTATGTATGTCATTTGATGCAAATAATTACAAGGAATATTATATAAATGTTATTTAGCTTGAATTTGCTTAGCAATTTGTTAAAAAACTTTTAGACACATGTATCATTCCTGTATTACGCAAATTAAAAAGTTGACATGCTAACCTCAGGCATTTGTTAAGCTGTCACGGGGAGAGAACTACAGTTGCCATGATTACAGTGTACTATTTTCCTGGTTTCTCCTGTGATTTCTCCACTGGCTGTGCTGCCTCAGCATGTTTTAGCTCTGAGACAGTGATCAAGCACTGAGCAATTTTTTTTGCAAGCGAGTCACATTCAGAAGTTTCTTTGCCAACATTGCAACTTCTGCGAGAAATTCTTTTCTCCTATGAAAATATTTTTAAGAAACTAAATAAGTCACCTTTCAGCTGTTCTAAATATTCTTAAGAAATAGTCAGATTAATCCATGACAGAAATGTTAAAGCTCACTGTTTTGCTTCTACTTTCTTTCTGACTGGTAATGTGTCTCAGAGGAAGCATTCGAAAGACACCGGTGGGTTTTCTGCAGATGTTCAGTTTGCCAGGTGCATATGCATCTAGTGCTGTAAATCAAGGAAGAATGGAATTATTGTAGCTGATGATAAAATTGCTCGGTTAAATTGTACCTGGGTAAGAACTAAGAACATGCATGAAAAGAAAGTCACAGAATAAAATGTTGATGCGATAAGGCAATTTTTAAGCTGTCAGAAAGACAGCGTTATAGATATCGGTGCACAGTAGGCTTCTAGACAGTGATCAAGCACTGAGCATTTTTCTTGCAAGCAGGTCACAAGTTTGCAAACATTGCGATTTCTGCAAAATATGTTCTTTTTCCCCCCCCATGACATTTTTTCTTTGAAAAGTGGTTTGTTTCTGTAGTATGCCTATGAACAACACCAAATTGCACAACTTCTTTAAACTTTTAATGAATAATTTGTATATCAAGGCTTTCAAGATAAACATTTGCTCAATGTGTACAATACGAAGTAAATAGGAAGAGTTATGTCATATCCTGTGTTATCTGAGCTCGATTACCTTGCAATTTAGTTTTAAGGCAAGGACACTGTCAGTCCACCTGTACGTACACGTGCTGAGGTGGAACAGGTGCATACTCCAAACCTGCTGTAATTAGCAGCCGTGTCCTTGCACATCCTCACAGCTCAAAACAACAAGCGAGGCAACCGTTGTTTCTTGTAGATACAGTTCTATTACTCAGATTGCTTCTTTATTTTTGGAACTTCTTTATTAATAGCTGTTTAGTTGCATCATCATTTATGGTTTTGGAAATATTATTCATTTGTAGTTGTCTCATACAGTAGGTTTTATACTTAGGACTTCATAGTTCTATTGATTTGAGAGTAAGCTTCATATGCACAGCAAACCTCCTTTTATTAATATAATAATAATAATAATAATAGACTTTTTTAAAACAATGTTTATAGTGAAAAAGAAAAAACAATGATAAAATCCTATTTAGAAATTATGTCTTGCAAAAAAACTTTTGAGTTCAGTGACTTTAATATGCACAGTGCTGCAGGGCTCCAACCATTAAAACAAGTTTGTAGTTAGTCCCGTGGAGCTGCTGTTCTTTTTTTGCATTTTGTAATTGGAGAGTAAAACCATTAAAATTCCCACTGACATTGCATCCTCTCATCAGTGTTCATCTAAATTCAGATCCCTCAATGTCATGTGCCTCTTAAAATGAAGTTTCCAAGCAACACTGGATTGTAACTTTGTCCCTGAGGTCTAAAGCTTTAATACAGACAAAGAAAATACATATTCTGTCCTCTCATGTCTTCTCCAGCGTATAATATACTGTACCTACCTTGAAATATCAAACAGTTCTTCTTTAAAGTGCTGTTAGATCCAGCAGATGGAGATATAGCTACCTTTATAACTCACCGTGGCTCAGTGGCTAAGTCACACTTAACAAATAGTTTTTCAAGCCATGCATGTAGGTTGAGAAATCAAATTTTAATTTCAAAGTAAGTAAGAGTTCAGCTGTTAGGAAGTTAACAGTGGCTCATAAGGCATAATGAAATGCCAGACACTTCAAGTTTGACATTTCATTATGCCATATACTGTACAGTACAAACACACACACACACACACACACACACACAGTATACATAAACATGCATGTATACATACACACATACAAAGGGCCCATAAAAATGTATACATTCAGTACTTCAATAATTCTTATTTCTACTCTTTTTAAAAAAAACTTTAATTGACTTTAAGATGTTAGTAGGTGCACCGTTGCAGGTGGATTTTTCATGTTAAAGTGTGTATATATTTTTGGGCACCTCTTTATACAGTATGTATAAAATTCTGCATTGATGCATTGAATTTTCCAGAAAAAAATAAAGCAATTCATTTGCCAGATACCTTTGCTTGGAGACAATTTATAGTTTAATATTAATAAAAAAATTAAAAAAAAAACAATAATAAAATTCTAGCCGTGCCTAAAGGGTGTTTAATATTTTTCTGTTTAATAATGACGAGTGCTGAATTACCATTTATTTTTTTCTTTTCTTTTGCAGTACTTAATATATACAGTAAAATCTATATTTATGTTTACTTTTTTTTTTTTTTACTTTTTCTTTTAACTTTGGCTAGTCAAATCTTATTGAAGTAATCAAGCTACAACGAAACTCTTGCAAGGTGTTTTACGCTGAGGCCGCCTTTGATGCCTTTCCGCAAAGTTTGTGCTAGAGGTTGACTTGGTTATATTTTCCTGTCCAACATAATCTCCTCTTGTAATAAGACATGGCAGTAAAATGCATTGGTCAGGATATTTTGCTTTTGACGGACTTCGTGAAGGTCTGCTCACAAAGCAGTGAGAATCCCACAGCCGTCTCTTCATGAGCTGCCTTTTTGAATTAGTCTGACTTTGCCATCCTACAAGACTTGAGATGGAAAAAAAAGGTTGCTGACTTCAGGCATCCTCGGGGACAGTTTACATTCTCAAAGGAGCTTGCTTTGATGTGACTGAGAAAGAGGAAGTGCACACATTCTCTTGTCTGATTGGCTTTTGTTGGTTGTTGTTGCTCTCTCGGATCCTCCTCTGAGACAGGGCTGTTGGCCTTCATCATTTGCTTTTTCATTTTGGTGGAAGTTATGTGACTTGGACATATTTACAGATATAATCATCTAAAAAGGTTTTTCTTGGTTTCCTTAAATAAGTTTATCCTTAGCACGATGTTTGAATAAAACAGTTACAAATAACTTGTTGGACAACAGTGAAAAAATTGTGTGCAGGTGCTTTAATGTGGAAGACTGCATGATTATTTGCAGGGAAATTGGAAATTTGCCTCTTTTTTGATTTATAATAAATGACATAACAAATGAAAGAACAAACTTTTGTTATGTTACACTGTATAGTGTACTTATATGGGGTGTAGGGAGCCATTTGGGAAACAACCTCGCTTCTCAGGAGATGGTCTCTCGGGGCCTATCCCCATTTTTCTCATTCTTGGCTTGGGTGTATACACAGTTTTGTGAGTTATATGTTAAACTGGTAGTACTCAGGGATTTTTCGAAACAAACTATTGTGAAGGGACCACAATATTTTGTGCTGTCAATTGCGAAGCTCACTGTGAAGATGCTCACAGGTATTCTTTGGCTGCTGGGGTTTTTTATTTCTTTAGTACAAATGTTGTTTCTTAACCTCCGTTTGATAAATTGGTCCCTATTTTAAAGTCAGATGTGTAATTTATCAAAATGAGAAAAATAAAGAACACCCTTGTGGAAAATGTAATGCACAGTTGGTTCGTAAGGCATCTGTCTTAGCATGGAAGTGAACAGAGTTCATGTCTTAAAGCATGTACTGTAATTCTGTAAATGTGAATATATAGAAATGGGTTCACAGTTATTGGGATTTTTTGGGGAAAGTGGATAATAGGAGAGAAATCTAACTTGATTAAAGTAAAATTAACGTTTAAATTATAAGTCAAAAATTAAGATTTCAACATGGCTATTACACAAGGTACTAAATGTAGGACTGACTAAAATAAAAGCATATGGTCTGAATTGTCCTTCTTTTAGCCATATAGTGCATTTATATGTAATAAGAATTCCATCATGACAGGTGACAGTGCATCTATGCAGAAGGCAGGATCCATGAAGATTTAGTTTGCCAAGTTAGGAGTTGAAGATGGGTCAGGTTAAACATGACAAAAGGCAAAGAAACTGGGTTGTTATCCAAGAAGGTATGCAAAATACAAATGCTTGGTAATGACAATGGAACTAGTCATAGAGAGCATATACTTTGCAAAGTCTTACTAACAATGAGTCTTTTTTATGCGTGTCTGCAATGAGTCAAAGGTGTGTTAGAATTATTATTTTTTTTGCCTTTCGAATCAATCTCAGATAATGTACATTTTATGTACAAGCACTATACAGATTAAATTGACAGGGATAGACAGAATTTGTGTACAGATCAATAATATACATATTGTGAGTGAACAGCAATATGTGCATCACATATGGAAATAAAGTTGTGATGTATGACTGTTTATACAGTAGTACATAAGAAGTGCTACTGTGTGGTAGCACAAACAACAGTGTTGTTTATGTTGGTCTCCCACTTCAGGTCTGGGAAATGGTAATCCCAAGAAACTTAAACGTCTCCATGGATAAACACAGACCGAGGACTTCTATGAGTTGAAAAAGTGCTAAGGGTGTCTCCTAAAGTCCACTTCCATCCCAACAGTTTTGATTGTGTTCATCTTCAGGTTGTTCTGATTGTACCAGAGCACCAGCCGTGCAACCACCTGCCGATGTGCAAACTTGTCGTATCGGTTGTGTGTGATGACTGTAGTGTCATCTGCACATTTCAGGAGTTCAACAACTGGGTCCTTGGAGGCCTAATCATTAGAATAAAGTGAGAAGAGAAGTGGGGAGAGGACACGTCCCTGGGGAGCACCAGTGCTGACTGTCTGAAAAACAGAAGTGACTCCCCCACCAGAAGCTGGTGATCCACTGACAGATTGCAGAGGATACAGTGAGCTAGGGGAGTTTAGAGAAAAGGATTTCTGGGATGATGGTGTTAATTGGCAAGTCTGCAAACAGGATCCTCGCACAGCCAAGAATGTCCCTGGTCAGCCAACGAGTATCACAATATTATGCAGTTTAGTGTTGCGCAGTATACTGATACTGATTCAGTACTGCCGTACTAATCCTGTGAATGACCACTTGATCTGGCTAATAGGAATCTTTCTCTTTAAGCACACGGTTGCCAGCAGTGATGATGTGTAACAACCACATTTGGGGAACAATCCTGACTGAGTTTTGTAATGTAAGCAACAGGTAGAGTGTGGGCCACATTTTTATTTTGTGCAGAGACTAGACAAAGATTGAAGACTGGATACTTTATATAATTCTTATAATAATTTTCTTGCTTTCTGTAAAAGACATTAAGTAATACAATTCTTTTTGTGTTTTAATGTAAACATATTATCATAATGAAAAATTATAGGAGTAATGTATACCAAGACTGGGATTTAGACTTTGTTTGCTTGATTCTCATAAAAAACATGAGAAGACTTTGCGGTGACATTTAAAGTGAAACATTAATTTTGTGAACGCAGATGCTGTAGAGGGAATAACACACCCAGTTGTTACTGTGTGTATCTAGGACATTTGTGAAAAATGAAAGGAAAAATTGCCATTCCTTAAATTCTTTTGCTGTGCACACAACAATTATTTGATATGTTCCCTTTACCTACATAATCTTATTAAGCCATGGAAATTATGTGTTAATAATAAAACCCTGAAGCAGCAGAGTGTATTCTGTACTACTTTGTTGTGCGAGAGGGGAGGAAGGCCCCTTGGGGCATGACTCCATAAGACCTCTGGGCAGTGTGCTGTGGTGTCAGGTGCTGGGATGTTAGCAACGGATCAGTCTTGTTTGTCCGGTGCATCCCATGGGTGCTCAGTCGGATTGAGATCTGGGGAATTTGGAGGTACACTGGGGGTTCTGACACCTTTCTTTCGTGGCCAGCATTGACTTTTGTCAGCAATGTGTGCTATGTTGACTTTTCTCTGGGATCGGATCAGACAGGCTAGCATCTGCTCCCCACGGGCATAGATGACCCCTTTGTGCCTATGATCCTGTCATCAGTTGGTAAATAATTGATAATCAGTTTATCTGGAGATGGTGTTAGTGTTGTGGCTTATTTCGTGTATGTATAAATTGTATAGAATAGAGTCATTTAACGAGAAGCACATGTATACCTGTCATACAGTAGTTTTATCAGCCACTCATGAGGCAGCAGTGCAGTGCATAAAATCATCATACAGATCATATGTCAAGTTTTTTTTTTTTTTAACTAAAAAAAAGCAAAAGCATGGTTGACCATAGCAGTTGCTGATATTTTGTCCCATTCCTCCATGCAGATCTCCTCTAGAGCAGTGATGTTTTGGGGCTGTCGCTGAGCAACACGGACTTTCAACTCCCTCCAAAGATTTTCTATGGGGTTGAGATCTGGAGACTGGCTAGGCCACTCCAGGAC
>JAQMYG010000033.1:26120633-26140979 GCA_030014215.1 Clariallabes teugelsi
GGGGGGGGTTGTAATCAACATCCAGACAGAACATTCATATGTTTCTGCAAGAAAAAAAAAATGCAATAAATGCCGTCCCACTTTATAAATCCACACTTTAGCTGTTGCATTTCACTGAACACTCTGTTGTAACCTGCTGTGCATACTGTAAATGTTTTATCAATTAATATATGAAGGCTCGAAACAGAAATTTTTTAAAGATGTCCAGCAATTTATATCCAAAGTTGAAAAATGTAGTATGTTTTTGCTTAAGCTGTCCTTGTCACTATGGGTTCTTAGGATAAAGGTAGTTCTTATAGGTCTTTAAGTATTTTGCAGATCAGCAGTTTGGAGTCCTGCTACAGTATATTGTCCATTTATCCTCTCTCTATTGTACTTTGCCTACATTTACAAAAATATGAGGTACGCCTCCAAGAATAGTCGCTTCAGGTCGTCTTTCTCTCATCTTCTTGTTGAAACTAGACTCTTTGGTTTTGTATAAACCAAACGGGAACAGCTTGAGAATGATGCTAAGTGCTCAACAGAAGGAGGTCCGAGATCCCCTCCTCTAAACGTCAGACTGATCCGGTCTGCCTCCATCACACACAACCCACCTGGCGTTATTAAATATTGCAAGAAGTAGCACGTTACTCAAGTTAGGTGTGTATACACAGCAACTTATGCACATACTATCTTGTTAGGATCTCAGGTGTTTGACACACACACATAATATATAAGCTTATACACGCAGCTTCCTTCTGGATAATATATGGCTACTTTCCTTTGCAAAAACAAATAAAATAACCAAAGGGATTTTTTTTTTTTTTCGACTGTATTTTTCTGATTCTGATGATTATCATGTCAGCTCTGGTGGAACACCTTGTAGAGTAGAGATCTGAGGACGGGACATCAGCACCTGTTTTAACCTCACCCCATACATGAGATATTCTAAAGAAGCTCTTTCCAGGAAGTGAAAACAGTGTTTTCTTGTGTAGCATTTATTTAATGTTTTTTGCCATTTGTAAATATATTGTTATTTAAAAGGTATACAATGCAAGCAATCCCCTTACGCATCGCCTTAGATTACTGAAAGAAACAGGATCATCCGTTGCTTCTGTGAATCTGACAGGTTTGTTTCTCGAGGCTCACAGAATATACATTTCTCCCCAGTAAAGACGCTGCACACTAATGTTGGTGAAGCAAAATGTTCCTTCATCCTTATAAGACAAGTTCCAGATGTCTTTGACTCATTCTGTAGGAGTGATTTCATTTTAGGTAAAAGCCCTTTTGTATTTCATTAAAACATATTCTTATTTCTGTTTTCTTTGAAAAATTCGCAACTCTTATACATGCAGAGCCGTAGTGTTTTATTCTAATAATGTCCTTGTTTATGATAGCGAACATCTAAATACACTTTTATAGCATCTACGTATAAATGGGTTAACAGTGGGAACTTTATGCCACTTTTGTTTTCCATGCTCTTTTGTTATTTAGGAGGGTTGCTTGTATTATACATTTGACTTGATGAAAGTGATCTGCTCAAATGAACTCAAATGGATTGAAGACTACAAAAAGTTCAGCTAGATGACAGGATTACATTACATGGAAATGGTTATTGACGTAATCCTCAGGCATGAAACCGCTTCACCGCGTCGTTCGTCGGTGAGTCTTTCGCACCGGTGAAGAGGAGTTGAACAGGATTTAAGTTCTACCAGGCACACTTGGGGTCTATTGCTACAAAAACAGCCCTTCAACAAACGTGCTAACCTGACTTGAAAAAACAAGTGGATTATAATCTCTTAACGTGAGTCTGAGATACAAAACAAATGTTCTGCGGTAAAGAATATGCCATGGAGCCAGCAAGAGATTCCCCCTTAGACATCAAGTTGACATAGTATAAATGACACAACGTTTTTTTTTTTTTTTTGGATTTAAATAAACATTTAAAATCAGATTTTCTCGAAAGGTAGCAAATTATTGCTGAACTCAGTATGTGCAAAATAAGAATTCCTTTTCAGCCTTACAAAGAAAAAAAATGGCCATTACATCTCTAAGTGATGCGTTTTCCAACATGCAAAAAAAAAAACCTCACAATTAAAACAAATACACAAAAATGTTGACATGTGCAGTATGCTCGATACTTTGAATGCATGAAAGCATGTGCAGTCTTTTGGTAGCAGTGGATGGAGGTGGATGTTATACACAAGAGATTGTTGCTGTGTCATGTTTGATTGTCTTTTACTAGTCCTGATTATAGAATCCCGTAACCAGACCAGGCTATTTATGAGAGACTGGCTTATAAATATATGCAAAAACGTGGAGAGATACAGTACAAAGACCAAAAAAAAAAAAAAAAAAACCCTAAGAAAATAAGTACTGGCAAATGTTCCCACCTATCATCTTGCTTCCTCTCTCATCGCTAGTGACACAACCTGGACTGGACAAAAGTAATTTTCATACTTAATTTCATCCAAAGTGGTGTTTTTGTTTCTTCTTTTTGCAACATGAGCAGTTGGTAACTCTATCTCTAACATCTTGCATTTTCTACATAGTGTGAAATCTGCTGTCAGAAGGAAATCACACCAATTTAAGTAAGACCTTTTTTAATAAACTCAGATGGTCAGGCATACTTTGTAAATGTTGATAAACTGTATTTCTTTCAGTCTACTATATGATTAGTACATCTGTGATATAACTGCAGTTAACTGCTGCAGAATCTCACTCATGCATATAAACCGAAGCAAAGTTAACGTGAGCTGTCTACACTTCCCCCTGTATATCCAAACAAAATGTGAAACACAGGAGAATTAAAAACATCAACTTGTCCTACAAAAAAACCTTGAAATCTTGATGCACAGTCACATGTATCAAGAGTTTTGAGTGCTGTTCGAGCTATGTTACATTCTGTAAACAAAAAAAAAACAAAGTAACAAGAAGGTTAACGTGTGAGAGCATTTTAGATTTAATGTTATAGAAATGTTTCACGGTCTTTGTCAGGGTCAGCTTTGCTCAGGTCACTGTTCCTGGGCTCAGGTATTAGAGCTTGGAAAAGCTCACTAGTGGCTCTTGTCACACTGTCATAAGACGGCGGTGAGGAGGTCGAGGACAGAGCCTCAGTCTCAGGTCCATAATTCTCCTTCAACATGAAGGCTATAAGTCCTTCCTTCTCTAGTGGGCTGTCATCCTCACTGCTGGCAGCTCCCTCTACATTGATCTGTCGATATATGAACGAGGCTTGCCTCAACTGTCTCCGGAGTAAATGCCTTCTGTATGCCCTCTGTATAACAATTGATGATACCTCCTCTTGCTTACGCCGTAAAGTCGTAGTGATGGGTTCGTAGGAGATTTTGGACGGATTTGCCATCATAAACTTCTCCTCCATCTGTTGCTTGAGAGCATCCATTTCGTCCGATTCCCCCAGCACGCGCTTGGTGAAGGCGAACAAGATGTCCAGGCAGTGAATCTTGTCGCCACTCACCATGGGCAAGTCCATCGAAATCAGCTTTATTTTATTAGGCTTGGCAATACGCAGCGGCTCGGACAGTGAATCTGCGAAATCCGAAAGCTTAGCGTACTCGATGAACTGCGTGGCCTCGGCATCAAACTTCTCCCAGACCTCATAGAACATTTCGAAGTCATCCTCGCTCAGCGGCTCGGTGCTCTCCTCTGTGGCCACACTAAAATTCTCCAGGATGATGGCAATGTACATGTTCACCACAATGAGAAAAGAAATGATGATGTAAGTAACAAAGAAGGTGATGCCTACTGAAGGGTTCCCACAGTTGCCCCGGACCGTGGTGCCTATGTTTGGCACAGTGGGGTCACACTCTTCAGGGGAGTTATTCAAAATGGGACTGAGCAGGCTGTCCCAGCCGGCTGATGTTGTTATCTGGAAAAGGCAGATCATGCTGTTGCCAAACGTCTCGAAATTGAACATGTCGTCAATTCCGCTTTGTTTCTTCACGTAGGCAAAGTTCGCCATCCCAAAGATGGCGTAGATAAACATGACTAAGAAAAGCAGGAGACCTATATTAAACAACGCCGGTAAGGACATCATTAAGGCAAATAGCAACGTTCTGATTCCTTTGGCTCCTCGAATAAGGCGAAGGATACGTCCTATTCGGGCCAGTCGGATCACTCTGAAGAGTGTCGGCGAAACAAAGTATTTCTCAATTATATCTGCGAGTACAATGCCTGCAAGAAGGAATGGAAAACAAAATCAGTGATTTGGCAAAATACATGTGTAAAATAAAAACAATCCTGTCCCAGTAGTTTATAACTTAAAAATTCCTGCTATCTGATATCACCTAAATGAGGATGGTTCCTCTCAAGGTTTCTTCCTACTGTCCTGTCATGGAGTTTTTTCTTGCCACTGTCTCCCCCCGGCTTGCTCATCAGTCTGATGATTATAATTTTCCTTACACTTTTCGAACTAATTTCCAAAATTTTGATTCTGTAAATTCTGTAATGCGACAATGACCACTGTAAATTATCCAGTCGAACTTTAGCAAAAAACCCCACCCTAACCATGTCCTGTTACCATAACCATTCCTTACACCACGCCTTTTCTAAACGTCCTAAACATGAATGTGTGCTTGGCTTGATCTGTAATATTGCCTACTTGACAAATGGACACAATCATACATTTTCTTTTGCGTTCACAAGCCAACAACTGTCAGATGACTCAAACTTCAATCACTTCGCAATCGCCTGAGCTGACAGACTTGATTGCTGCAATTACCTTCACCTTAACTCAGGCCCCCGTTTTGCAGAGGTAGTCACTCCATCTCATTGCTAACCCTTTGTCGATGTCATCTTCTTCTATCAGGGACATCTACACTTAAAACTGACCAGGCTTGCTGCTTAAGCATGGTGTGAGCGTCTCTCTTGGTAGATATAGTGCTGAAGAGAGGCATTGGAGGTAGACCTTGATAAGTCAAGCCAAGGTTACATTGGCTTAACAGTTAATCTTCCGCATGTGGCTGATGAAGAGCTTTTCTCCCTATGGGAATCAAGGGATTCCTTGATTTTTTTTAGGTGTATTCTGTTTTTCATGTCGTGGTCAATGCTTTAAATGACCAGTTCATATAAATCAGCAAGAGCTGAGCCTACTAGACATTCTTCCTGTTTTATTACTTTTATTTCCAAGCATGAATGTCTACCCCAAGCTATAACAAATTTAATACTTGCTGGATGATATGGTAATCAGTATTTGGTGAAGTATGCTTAAGGGCTTTGCACAAACTTTCAGTCAGAGTCCTGCCTTTATCTTACCCACAATGGAGAGAATGACCACAACAAAGTCAAAGATGTTCCAGCTGATGGTGAAGAAATAGCAGCGGAGGGCGATGATCTTAATGATGCATTCGGTGGTGAAGATGATAATAAAGGCCAGGTTGATATTATACAAAATGGACTCCATATAAGGGGACTGCTCATCTGTCTCCACCATCATGGTCAACATGTTTAGGAGGATAAGCAGCATGATGATGATGTCGAAGACTTGTTTTGACACCAAATCGAAGAAGAATCCCTGAAAGGAGTTCTGGATGGAAGAACAATTTCCGTCATCATTACTCTTTTCATTCAGACACACAATATTAGTAAAAGTATGCGGACACCTAAACATAACACCTATATGTGGTTCCTCCCCCAATTTGAAGGCAAACTTTAGTCTAGAATGTCTTTGTAGGCTGTAGTGTTAAGATTTCCTTTCACTGGAACTAGTTAGCCCAATCATGTTCCAGCATTCCTGATCTCAACCCCACTTAACACATTTGGGATGAAATGGAATTAAACTCCATACCAGGCATCTTCCTTTAAACTATTGTGCTTTGTGGGTGAATGAGCTTAAATTTCTACATATGTAGTGGAAAGCCTTTTCAAAAGAGTGAACGTTGGCTGTAAAGAGGAACAAACTCCATATTAATGGAAATAGGATGTTGAGTTATCAGATGTCCACTTACTTAGTCACATGAACTCATACAGTACATTCATGAACTCCCCTCTCACTACACTAACTTAAAAACTACATTATAAAATTAGGTAATTAAAAACAAACTGTGTTTATCCATCAAAACCAAATATGTGTAGTTAGTAGGGATGGGAATCACCAGATACAATATTATCATGATACCTGAATACCGGTTCGATCTTTATTGCGATTCTGTGAGTATCTTGGTCTTCTAAATATTCTGACTTTATATATTTGTTTAGAATTGTAACGAAATATATAGTTTTTCATTTCTTTACAATTCTACACAAATTTAGCAAATGATTTGCTCACACAGGATGCTGTGCTGGCTGTTAATGTGTGAATAGTTTAGAGCACACCTTTAGGATTATATGGTAATGGCAACATTATTTCACCTCAATGAAACATGTAGTCCCTGATTTACGAACTCTGTTTTGTTAAGGATTATCCAAAATTAGAATTATTCACCAGGACAGCTTTACAGGACAGACATTTTCTATCATTGTGCCTCCGGACTGATTCATTCAAACCAGTGAGGCCGACTCATTTCTAACACACACATACTGTATACCGGACTTTAGACATTTTATACATTCACTTACACACTAAAAATATTGTATATGATTGTAAATATTAGTGTCTGGTGCACAGCAGTGTCTATTTTTTTGTATAATATGTGCGAGCTACTTCCGTGTTTGAACCGGAAATTTAACCGTGGTCCATTTGTATCGGCAGAAATTCATAACTTGAATGTTCGTAAGTTGGGGACTACCTGTATAAATTTTAAATCAATCGGAAAAATTTTTTTTTGGAATGAGTGAAGCTGTACATCAATTGCCACACAAAAGATCACGATACTCAATTAAATCAAAGTTTTTCCCCATCTCTAGTAGGAAGAAGGGTAATGTACAGTAAGTTATCATGTTATCAAATAATGATCAGACCTTATTTCATACATTAGTATGTTATAATAAGTATAATATATTATGTATATTGCAATACACTTAAAAATTCCAGTATGTATTTTGCACAGATTATTATTTTTTTTGTAAATCATTAAGTTATAGAGTCATACAGTACCGTAAATACTCACCATGGGCCGAGGAATTGGTTTCTGGGGTTTTTTTGATCCAAGTTTTTTCATGGCATTATAATATTTTTTCTGCTCTTCGGTCATGAAGATGTCCTGTCCCCCTAAGTGCAGAAGAACTTCACTATTATTATTGGCGCATAGCATTATATCATACGGTATAATGCTTTACAAGAAATTCGAGTCCAGCATTTTGAGTAATACACATTGATACTTATCTTGCGTTTCTGTTGGTTGAAGTTGTCAATGATCACACCGATGAACAGGTTTAGGGTGAAGAATGATCCGAAAATAATGAAAATCACAAAATACAGGTACATATACAAGTTGACCTCCTTAATTGGCTGCTCTTCCACCTGTCCAAAACAGACGATGTGAAATTTAGGTCTATCATATGAATTTTCCACAAATGTGTATTCCTGTATTGTAATTATTGATTTACAGTAAAAACATTATTATTTATTTGACCTATTTTTATAAATGGCATCTGTTCTATACGTACAGCTCGTGAATCCACTGCTGCGTACATGATGTCCATCCACCCTTTAAAAGTAGCCTTAGCAGGGAGAAAAACAGGCTTAAGATTTTATGTTTCTATAATTCACATGCATGTGCTAATTATACTTTACAATAAAACATTAATAACACGCATGACCTTAGTTCGTGTGTTTCCTGTTAGGACATAGACGTCTACAGGACATTCCTATATCATCATCCACCTCTCTGTCAGTAATGGACAACTGAATGTTCGCCTCTTTTCACATCAGGTATAAAGAGAAAAGAAAATCCTTCCTCAGCCAGTCTGAATAGGCAAGTGGTGACCAAATATGGATGTACATCCAAATGCATGTGTTTATTATTATTTATATATATATATAAAAATATATATATATTAGGTGAGCCCTCTTTTAGACCAAGTTT
Organism: Clariallabes teugelsi; assembly: GCA_030014215.1. Classification (NCBI taxonomy): domain Eukaryota; kingdom Metazoa; phylum Chordata; class Actinopteri; order Siluriformes; family Clariidae; genus Clariallabes; species Clariallabes teugelsi. Next base: position 26,128,598 of record JAQMYG010000033.1, read on the forward strand.
TGCCTTGGTTATCAGTAATTATAGGGCATTTGTGAATGGGCTAGGACTGACTATTTCTAGATGCAAATGGAAGGTTTGTATTGAGTCAAGTCAGAAGAAGGTGATGGAAAGGAGCTAAGTGACTTGTTGCTAGGCTACCGCGCCAACTAAGTTAAAATGAAGAACAAAGTGCATGCACTCTTGCTGAGAACAAAATTCTGTATAATGGCCCCAGTGATAGCTAAAAATAAAGTTCCGCTGACTTGTTGATTGATTCGTACTCATGGACAAGCAGACGTGGGCAGCGACAAAGTGCAATACAGAAAGAAAAGAAAGTTTCACACTGAGCTGTGTGTGTGTGAGTGAGTGTGTGAGTGCACATTTGGTGAGGAAACGTTCCTAAGAGGTAAAAGATCACTCACCACTTGAAGTAGTGCAAGGTATCCAGCACCCACATTATCGAAATTGACTTTTACTTTTGACCAATAGTACTCTGTATCATTCATAGACAGGCACTCGGATTTGTTGTTGATGTGTGAGGCGTTGTAAATGAAGCCCGAGTGGCTGGTGCAGCGGCCAAATTTTCCAGCAAACAGGTTCACGCCCATGATGCTGAAGATGAGCCAGAAGATGAGACACACCAGCAGGACGTTCATGATGGAGGGGATGGCCCCAATCAGAGCGTTCACCACCACCTGGTGCCCATGGATACGAACAACAATTAGATTTTTGAAAGGGAATGGACAGCATCTAATCTGTTTAAGACTAGCTGTAAATTTTAATACTTATATAAACACTACGCTCTTTTACAATCCTTATCAGTAATGATTAAACTAATGCATCCACAATTTTACATTAACCTTTATAAATAAGATATAAAGAAGGATGAAAAACATCATGGGTTGATGGTCCTATGCATCCAGGAAGTGAGTGAGAGAGAGAGAGGGAGATACAGATTTGTACTGGATCTATAGGACCACCTTTAGCAGCAACAGAGTAATACTGGTAGGTAGATTAGGACAGACAGAACACACTCACACAAACGTTGACACCTACAGTATTTATGCAGTGCATGTTAAAAGTCTCCTGATTCTCATTCCTGATTCTGGTTCTTTTTTGGCATCTGCAATATTTTTTCAGATACTATGACGTGTGTCAGAGATTGGCCAAACTGATCCTCTGTGAATGAGACTGCACATTTTCCCTCCACGTAAACAAGGCCATGTGCCTCAGGCGCAGCTGCTGTTAACATGCTGTGACGTCTGACTGTGTGTGCCAAATCTACAGCAATATAGAGGGAATTCTGTGCACCTCTGCTAAGTTACAGTGAGATATTTATCAAACGGTTTATGACAGTTATATAAAGTTTTCTTGGACGTTCTTGAAAGAAGTCTCCAATGTCAGTGAGACACAGCTGTAACTTAGATTTTTCTAACACAGGAGAACAGAACAGAATAGATGACTTTGCATTTCCTCTTTAACATGACTAGCTGCATATACACCGATCAGCCTTAACATTAACATCTCTCCCACATGAATGGTACTGTATAACGTTGATTATCAATTAAACTGGTGACAGGTTCATAGCAACCAATGGCTCACTCATGCAGGCGGGGACCAAAGGCCATGCCGCAACCCACAGCACCAACATGTTGGTGGCAAACACCACAGCACCCCTTAAGAGGACCTGCGGAACCACATGCTAAGGGGCCAAAGTCGCTTTTTCATGTGAAATCAAGGATCCAAGGTTTCCTGGCAAAAGGTTGTCCAGGGTATCAAACAGCCTCTGTCAGCATTCCTTCACCTCACAGGTGCAACCTTATGCAACCATCCACATTTAATTAATCAGACCAGGCCAACTTATTCTACATGCTGACATGACCATTGTAGGTGCTTTTTGTCGGTGGACAGGGGTCCTCATGGGCACTCTGACTGCTCTACAGCTTCACAGCCACATACAGTACACAGCAAGCTGTGAATCAATATGTGTTTTGACACCTTCTATCATAGCTTTACATTTTTCAGTAATTTGTGTTAAGGTAGCTCTTCAGTGGAATCAGACCTGGTGACCTAACCTTCGCCCCTCAACTGCATTAGTGTGCCAGTATATAAATATAATGTGTGCACATGTCTACCTGTTCACTGGTTGTTCATCCCTGGACCACTTGTACATTCTGGCAACACTTCACGAGACATGATGTTTTGGAGATGCTCTGCCCCAGTCACAATTTGGCCAGATCGTTTCACGCAGATCGTTTTTTCTGCTTTCAACACATCAACTTCAAGACCTAACTGTTCACTCTCTGTCTAATATATCCCATCCCATAACAGGTACCATTAGATTATCAATATTATCCACTTCATCTATTAGTGGTTTAACGTTATGGCAGATTGGTGTATAATACATACAGTAGCTAATTAATTCCCATATGCCTGTTAAAGGAAATGAAAGATGATCAAGAATTGATTTTGGTAGTTACTTGAATACTGTTGGTACACTCTACATGTGTTGGGTTCACTTTTAGTACCACTGATCTTGCTACGTTGTAGTTTTATTTATTATATAGTTCATGTAGTGATTCCCAAGTTACTGCTTTAGAATACTGTCAGGAAAAACATACATTAAACGCCATAGTAATGGTTTATAAAACAGACAAATTTAACAGAGGATACACTGAGTGATGTACATCTGCATACAAGACATTTACACTGATAGTGAAATATACTGATGAAGGCATAATGCAGGAATTATGACGTAATACTGGCAAGATGATTCACTTCCATCTGCTGAAGTCTGGTTAAAATGAGTATAAATAAGTATGTAGACTGTGGATTGAATAAATCAAAGATTATTAAAACCTAAAAGAAGAGTGAAAATGAACACTAGACAGCATTTTTGTGATTATGTTGAATTATGGTCCAAATAATTCTTTATTAATAAATATTATTATTATTTAGTAACAGACTTGGTTTTTTATAAAAAAGCAATTAGTAACATTAATTAAATAGCCGAGTACAAAAATAAATTCTCTGGATTAAAGTCGTATTTATCTTTCATTTTATCAAGATTTAAATTTGATCTGTTTAGTCTGCTGGTTTAAGTTTTATTGTAGTCTAATGGCATCACTTGGCTTGTTATATAATGCCCATTCCTTTGTTATACTATTTGTGTCTACTGTATGTATGAGTTTTTGGGTTCACAGTTATGTTTAGATTTTTTTCTTTTTTCTTTTCACAAATGCACTGAAATTAAAAATGAGTTGAAAAGAGGAAATGGTGTCAGATAACAGAGGACAGTGAAGTGGCACATGGAAATACAGAGACAGACAGACAGGCTCTTACCCTCATGCCTTCAAATCTGGACAGAGCTCTTAATGGCCTGAGAGCCCTGAGGGTCCTAAGTGATTTGATGGCAGCCAAGTCAGAGTAGCCTAGTGTGTTGGCTACGAGGCTTACTAAAGACACCTAAAAGGAGCACAGAGAACGGAGGAGACAGAAAAGATAGAAACTCAGTAATACAGTAGCAAGCTGACCAGTCCTGCCAGGTACAGGGTCCGTGCACTTCCTGTGGAGGTAAAAGGAAAGGGTTTCCTGCGTCTGACTCATGGTAGCTAGATAAAAGGAACAGAGGTGGTTAAATAGGTTTAAGAGCTATATTTGCTGTTTCACGGGTCCATGTGTGATCAGTCCTGAAGAAAACACAGACGTTGTAAGTACTGGACAGACATGGAGAGAAAGAGTGTGTGGGAGTGTTTAGTAGAAGACTTCAGGGACCCTGGGGGGAATAAAATTTTTACTGAATGACCTAGCAATCACTAATCTACAAAAGGCATCACTTTGTGGTTAAGTGGCCCGTCAGTGGCACGGGCCGGCCAGAGAAATCCTTACCCTCATGCCAGCAAAGCGAGATACGGCCCGTAGCGGCCTCAGTGCCCGAAGGGTCCTTAGAACACGCAAGGTGCCAATTTGCTCATAATTGAGGGCACTCGCCACCAGGCCAATCACTGAAATCTGTGTAGATTGAAGTGTAGTTTGTTCTGTTAATGCCAAGATTATATGTTATTCCTCAAGTTACAAAATGCTACATGATATTTCACTAGCTTCGTAGAAAATGGATTAGCATAACTATCACTATAATATATGATGCGCTTTCCTATATAGATGGACCTCATTTTCATCTTCTTTCACCTTCTATTAAGTCCTTAATAGAAAAGAGAGAGCTCACCATTTGTTGTCTTGTGCCATGCTATTTTATTAACATAAGGGAATGTTCAAACCCGTAGAGAAATATTACTAAACATTGCTTAGATTATATTCATAATGATAAGTTATTTATTTAACAGTACAGGCCGTTTGATTTGGGATTGAGGGAGTAAAACCTGCATGGAGAATTGAGACAAGCACTGGAGAAGTATTTGGTCTTGTGCTTAAGATCTTGTGGAGCTATTAAAAGAACGTTAAGGGGTTAATATTGCTATACAAGACCGTCTGCTTATTGTTATTATTTTTTAATGTGTGTGCGCAGTGTACTGTATCTGCTCTAATTGGCTCTTTTATAGCATTTACAGTTATAGCCCACACGTTACAATGTAATGTACTGTAATAGACAGTGTCAGGGAATAGTGTAATAGACAGTATAGGGTTTGTATAATTTGCTTTGCAGTTACACTATATGAATAGAGTCTTTAAATGTCTATTTTAATATTCAGCCTTAATTACATAACTTTAATATAGATGATTTATCACACATATCATTTGAAAGATGCACTCACTCACTAACTCACTCACTGTCCGCCTTAAACCACTATTATCCACTATACCGCTTTATCCTGTACACAGGGTCGAGGGGGCCTGGCGCCTATATATAAACATATATATACATACGCACACACACTCATTCACCCACTATGGGCAATTTGGGAACGGCAATTAGTCTAATCTGCATGTCTTTGGACTGTGGGAGGACACCGGAGAGCCCGGAGGAAACCCCATATGCAAACTCCATACACACAGACTTGAGGCGGGAATCGAACCCAGAACCTGTAGGTGCCTGGCAACAATGCTAACCACTGAGCCACCGTGCCTCCACGATGCTAAAACAGTAATTATAAATTAAACAGCTTGCAAAAAAAAAGCTTATAAAAAATGTTTTTGTGGTTAATCAGATTAATCCTACATAAAATATAAAATAATCTAAGCTTTATTCTAAGGAAATAGAATTGTTACTCAAATGAAATGTAAATCTATTTTGTATGAAATTTTGTAAAAATTTGAACGAATTCACTTAGATCAGTTATTGAGCCAAAGAAATTCATATGAAGAAAATATCACTTGAACCTTGCTTAAAATTTACACTCAACTTGACTGTTTAGAAACTCTAACATGGTTATGACGTCCTGAGTTAGTTAGCCATCAATGTCCAAATTAACCACAAAGACAGTTCTATAATTTTATTAAACCCAAAGACATCAATAATGCATAGAGCAATATTGTGACCTGCATACACAGAGATGAAAAATGACTTACATCAACGATTAGAAAGTCAAGCCAGCACCAGTAGTTGGTGAAGTACTTCTTAAAGCCATACGCGAGCCATTTGAGTGTCATTTCCAGGATGAAGATGTAGGTGAAAATCTTGTCTGCAAACTCCAGCACAGTCTTGGCCACTTTTCTCTGTTCAATGTAAATGTCTTCAAATGCCTGTCACCAGAGCAGAAAGGACAGAGGTGAAGTTGAGGACAAGAGTATGTTTGTTTGTGTGTGTGCATTTAGATAAAGTTAATCCAACATACTAGCATTTTACGTGACAGCACCTATAAGCTAAATGTGCACAGCTGATGTCCGATGACCCCACGTTCTTGCTAGAGCTGCTGGGCTGTCTAGTGCCTTTGACATTAATGAGCACAGACAGAGAAGTGACGAGGAAAGCGCTGGCTAACATGTCACTGAGTCTCAACTGCCTTCAACATGATGCCCTCCATCATCACTGTGCTGGGGAGGAATTACTAACAATCCTCCTACTCACACTGTGATGGGACTCTTTTTAAAGCGGGAATTATTTAACTCCGGTTTAACTCTTGTACAGCTTTATATTCCAGTATAATTAAGTAAGCATGACTGGGAGTGCTGGTAATAAAAGAAATTAAGTGAGGAATGGGTGGGTACTGGTAACAGCCTGAATTCAATTAAAATGAAGTAATTAAAATGTATTTTATTAATGAATGATGCATCCTGTTTAACCATTTAGAGTTTCGTTTAACATCGCTGACCATTTTGGCTTAAAAAGAAAAAAAATCAGAAATGGAAATGTAAAATGGATACACAAAGTCCATTTTCCTGTAGACTCTCATGTGGGGGAAATCTACACTGACACTGGAGACTCCTTCCATAAATGTTAAAAGAATGTCTCTTTACAGGAAACTTCAGCATTTTTTTCATCTGGTGTTGATTTTATAATATGTATGTATATATTTATTATTAGTATTATATTGTGGAGTTCTTGTAAATTAGCAGTTACTGTACTATAGAGATTATAATATAGAAAGATAAAGGCAATATTGGGGGGGAGGTCCATTGTTCTCCATTGCTCATTCATTCTACTATTACCATAAACTTCAAGGACTTTTGTGACACAAAATATCCTTGTTAATAACTCACTCATTGAGTTACAGCCTAAAGTCTAGTCAGAGCTGCTGTTGAAAATCATACATTCCTGTCTATATATGCAAATTAAGATGTCTGGTATCATGTTTACTAGGGAGTAGAAACAAGGCTTATGCAGAAATTATACATGGAAAACGAGTGAGATCTGCATGTCTTATCACTGCAAAACATGCAAAATGACCTGAACCATAATATGAACCAGGTCCAAATTGGTGCACAATACAGTGAGTCATTAAGAAAGTCAGCACGAAGCATCTGTTGCAATTTGCTTACCCCACTGGTTTTAGCAAAGTTAGCTATTTCCACCCCACCACCCCTTTTTTTTCCGCTTACTTCGCTTTTCATGTGCGATAGTTCAATTCTGTATGAAAGAGCAGCTGTTTGCTGAGGAGGTGTGGGTAAATGCCACCAAAATACCAGGCAGTCTTGTTCACCTGGCACCCAGGCCCTCAGACAGGCCAGTGGCATTAGCCTCTCTTTGTGAGTCACTCACTAACAAAAGGCACTCCTGTGCAGTTAAGAAGGTTCTGCACAGTACGAAAGTTAAAGGTTTTGCAACCTTACATAGTAGCGTGAGCTTTTTTTTTCCTGCTCTGACATTTGTTGACTCCTTCGTGTGGCACTCTTAAGAAAGGCAGCTGTTGGTGGTTAAAGAAAATGCGTGTCTTATAGATCAGTCGGTTCATGGCGATGCTTTCAACGTGATCTTTGCTTTACAGTGAAACACTTTCCCGGATTCATCAAGTTCTCTGGAATCTTCTCGCAGATCAACCATTTCCTTCACGTGTAAAGATCTACAGAAGATATTATTCCTCAGCATCGCTAGCAGCCTGTGGCATCTGGAAGAACTGATCAGCATCAGCTAAGAGCTGTGTTTTCTTCGCCTTATCATAGCTCTCTTATGAAGATCAGGCATCCTGGATATTAACCACCAGACAGGAAGTCGGACTCTTCTGGTCGAAGTAGCAGAGAACCTTTGTCAAGTTTGTAGGCATGAAGAATGGGGAATTGTGGTGGACTTAATTGATGCAGATAAAATGTAAGAGTTTCTATTGATATTTCATATAAGAAGACCAGATAAGCTGTATACAATTCTTGCTTTCTTAACTTCTAAATGGTGGAAAATTACTAATTGTTTAGTTTTCTTCTGGACCTGCTCAGAAACATCTCCACGAATCTTGAATTAAAAATACTTGAGCAAATCCATTACTCACTCACTCATCGTCTATACCGCTTTATCCTGTATACAGGGTCGCGGGGGCCTGGAGCCTATCCCAGGAGGCTTAGGGCACAAGGCGGGGTACACCCTGGACAGGGTACCAATCCATCGCAGGGCATACAGTACACACACTACGGGCAATTTGGGAACGACAATTAACCTAACCTACATGTCTTTGGATGGTGGGAGGAAACCGGAGTACCCGGAGGAAACCCACCAAGCAGGGGGAGAACATGCAAACTCCATGCACACAGAGACGGAAATCGAGCCTGGACGGGAATCGAACCCGGACCGTGAAGGTGCAAGGCGACAGTTCTAATCACTAAGCCACCGTGCCGCTGCAAATCCTTACCAAATCCTTGTGTCAATTTGGTAAAAATGTTGGTGTAATTGTGGGGACATTATTAGGACCATATGTTCCCAGCCTCACATGACAACTTAAGTAAACAGCTTCTCCTGAATAAACCTTAAGCTGAACATTGCATGAATTGAGTTGTGTTATAAGTGTAATATTTTGGGTTACATTTAATGTAAAACCTCTCAGTTTTGTGTTGGCGGTGCTCATGCTCACCAGAGCGCCACTGCTCAGCAGGATCATGAAGATGATGAATGATTCGAACCAGCTGTGCTCCACTATCTGATAGCTGGTCTTCCTGAGCCGCCACCACACCTTGCCCAGACCTGCACTGGTGTCAATTTCACAGCACTGGAAATGACGGATGCACACTAGCAGGGGAAAAGAGCAGAAAACAACAGTCACACACAGGGTTTGAAAATACAAGCAAAATAGCTTACTGTCTCGAATAAAAACGAGTATGTACAGTATTTACAAAAACAAATTAAATTGTAGTATTGTTATGAGCTTTCCTAACAAACCGAGCAATTCTAAGCTGCCTTAAATATAAGTGTGTATCTTCAGTAAACGCATGCTCATCGAATCGGTCAGTGATACATGACTGTTATGTGACATGAACCCAAGCAGCATCAATGACTCTTTAAAAGCCTTCCATCTATAACAATAGGTCGCAAGCATAAAATCACATTTGAGCCTCCCCTGGGCGTCGAAGTGTCTCCATTACCGGCATTTGAGCTTCTCCAAATTAACTTATTGCCTGTAAACTTAATAACAGGATTATGGTAGCAGGGGCTTCTCAATTCAATTTGTACTGATGCTCCAGCTCTCTGTAGGAAGTCTTAGACATTTTAGCACCCCTGCATCATCATTTGTCAAGCAATTAACAGCTATCACAGTAGAAATCACACAGCTCAATGACTATGGCAAGCACTGCGAGTTACTCAGACTGATCTGATTTGGCAGTGAACATGCTAAGGACACGCAGTACTAGTACAGTACTTTACAGAGAGCTTTTTATGACACCTATTCTGTCAGATATTTATCAGTTTTCTCTCTACTTATCTTGACAATACACACACCAATTAAATGAGTTTGTCCTTGCAAAATGTTTTTCTTCTGTTCTTGGTTCTACTTGGTTCTACCCACCTTGAATTTGTTGAATTTCCTATTTAATTCAAGCCTAGGTTTTGGGTTCCCCTTGGGCCACCAGGGTGTCTCTGGCCACTCCGCAGGGCCTCTAGGGGTGTGCTATGGTGTCTGGGACCAGCACCTTGTCAGTGGTTTGTTTGGCTGCTGAGGGTTGCGAGGTGGGACCTCCATGGATTGGACTTGTTTGTTTGGCAAATCCCATGGGATCCAGGGAGTTTGAGGCCGGGTCGGAGGGTTGGGCTTTTTTCTGCTGGGCCACGTGCATGGCCAGCTGTGGTGCACTGGGTAATCAGGAGCCTTTCCAGCATTCGAAATTTTATGTGATTTGTGACATCTATGTATCTACACCTGCTTACTGAAGGCCAATGTTTTTTTTTTATCCATTATAATGGCCTATCTTGGTGGGCACCATCCCACAGGCAGTACAGTTACTTTGTGTTGACCCCCATTTTCTCCCGACTTGGTCATTTGTCTATTTCCATCCTCTCTAATATCCCATGACCGCTACCACCTGTGGAAGGTGAATACTACCCTAAGCATGTGTTTCTTTGATGACACCGCACAAAGCATCACTTTTAAACTAATACTGATGTTACATAACATGGCATCCGAGCACACAGCTAGCATAATTGTCCATTTTATTATAAACAAGCTCACAAATGTCCATGATTGACTATTGTCGTCAATTATACTCTCCTGGACTCCAGGCCGTGGGTTGCCATGGCACTGTCGAGATTCATACCCAGGACCTCCTGTCAACTTGGAGATCTGTTGCACCACAAGACCAATTCATTCATATTTATATTTTTTATAATATTTTACCGTACTCACCTTTAAACAGAATTCTCATGACAGTGGCTTAATGCCAGCGAATGGAAAAACTTCTGAATGACTCTGCGTTTTAGTTCATGTAATAAAGTTATATATTTATATAAGCATTATTTTACAGTAATCTGCCCTTTATTGATTACCATATATACAAAAATAAGCCCAGGGTTGTCTTAAAGTCATGTACTGACAGCTGATTGGTCGAGCTTCAGTACATCTGATGTGATTGGTGGATCAATGAGTTTGAAATTAAATATGTTTCTACATCCATCTAATCAGTCATCACATTACCTGGGTGTGTTTCAATCCTGACAGACATTTTTAGATCTTTGCTGATACAGGATACATTATTTAATGCCCTGTAGACCTTTTAAAAGTCAGTTTATTGTTTAATGTCTTATATTAAATAGCCTTTGAAGGTGAAGCCAAAGACACATCCTCCTGCCAAACCTAACTGAACAATCTCTGGCAACGCCGCACGATAGAAGGGCTTGTAACGATAAATGTTCACGCCGTGATTATTGTGAAATACCAAATAGGCTTGATGATCTGCATGATTTTATCACAGTAAACACTGTCTTTCTGGCATTATAAAAATCTACTTACCATCAGGGAGACAATTTTCAGGGTCCATGTCCTCCTCTGCCATCTCGGAGTATTCATCTTCCGCCTCTCCAGGCTTTCGGAGGTCAATTGTGCTGCCCTCGGATAGGCTGATGTCGTCACTCTGAAAGCCAAGTGAACCAATCAGTCTGCTGATTGCTTCTGTAACACTTCTAAATTATGGTTCTTACAAGACACTTGTGCTGAGAGGTAAAAACACAAGTGATGTCTGACAAGCTCTGGCTTCACTCTTATTATTATATTCACAGAGTTAAATATTCTGCTGCATCTCTTAACAAGCAGTTTTACTAAAAAGCGCAAGAGTGGGCGACATTTAAACTCAGACACTATACATCAACAGGGTGTTCTGTACAACATAGTCCTGGGCTTCTACTCCATGATTCTGTATGTATGTGTAATTTTGACATATAAATCAGTGTATAATTACGAATTACAGATGTGTAATTAAGTGAATGAAGCATGTGTGAGTGACATTAAAAAAAAAAAGATAATTAAGATAAGCTGTTGGTAAAATTACATCTTAGATTGTATTCTAAATGCATGTAGTTTCTTGGGATGTCATGACCTAAACACTACTGTGGAAATCCTTTTGAGGGGTTTAAGGTCTGGTTAAGCAAAGCAGGATGCGAGAAAGCTATTTAAGAGAATTAGAAGATAGGCAGCAACAAACCAGGATTACCCATTGTTATACAACAGTTACTGCCTCAAACAAGGCAATTTGATTGGACAAGAGGCATTCCATGTGTGCTGATGTACAGTATAACAGCACTGGGGCTTATGTTTTGCTCTGCATGACCGTTCAACTTTGCCCAGTTGAATTTTTCAGATTAGATGGATGTAGAAACTGTTAAACTCTGTTTACTCATTAGCTGTTTTATTCAGCATTACTAACACAAATTTGAAGGTCAGGTGCTTTTCTGTATGTTTATCTTCTCATCTGAAATCTAAATGGTGCACACAGGCATCACTTTTTAGGCTATTTGGTTAAATCCAACTGGACAGCACTGTGTAGGATCCAAGAGTAGAGAATCCTCACCAACAAGGCTTTAGGATCCAGGTAGAGATACAGTATTACAAGCTGATGCTCGACTACAGTCGTGTTAAATACAGTGTGTGGTATGAATAAGCAATCTCAGCTCGAAACATAACAAAAGTACAGTATGACTTTTATAAAGGTGGAAATGATTATTGAAAAGAAAGTTTCAGAATTTCAACTTTATTTCTAATAATCATTAATTAACTGTAGTGTAGCGCTAGTTTAACCAATCGCGGAAGGATATGTGTTGGCGGAGCCAAATAGGTAATTAAATAAACAATGTTGCTAAAAAATTTATGTTTGTACGAGTCTATGACTACATCACAGCTGTTCTGATTTTACGTACACTAGCACGCCCTCTCCTGTGGTGATGAAAAGAAAAGCCTGGACTTTAGCAGGCCAGTAAATGTTAGATAAGACTCTGTGGCCTCTGAGTGGCGCAGTGGTAAAGTGAGATCGCTGGTTCGATTCCCGGGTGATGCTGTAACCTCTCGCAGCCGGAGGTCTAGAGAGAGCTGATTGGCCGAGC
>JAQMYG010000033.1:26141079-26186696 GCA_030014215.1 Clariallabes teugelsi
AGCCAATCAGGGGCCTCTGTGAGCTCACACAAGAGGAAGGAGCGGATAGCGCTGTCCTCCGAGTGTGTAGCGCCGATCCCCACGGAGTGAGCAGTTCAAAAAGATGCGGTCGGCTGGCGTCACATGGTTCGGAGGAAATACGTGATAGACTTCGGCCCTCCTGAATGAGTGGGAGTAGTAGCCTTAATGTGGGAGCCCCCTAGTGACAGGGAGGAATTGGGCACGACTAAATTAGGGAGAAAATCGGGGGAAAAAAGAAAAAGATAAGACTCTGTGATGGTACTATAAGATGTCAGAGTTTAAACGAACTAATTAATCAAGGGGGAGACACCGATCAAGTGAATCAACAGAATGGTGCTGTACACAATACATAATGGGGTAAACCTGTCAGTGTGGTAATAAAAGGCCGAGATCAGGTTTGTAATGTTTGTCAAAATCCGCTTGGAACTTGGTGAAAAGAATAATAATTAATGTCTATACAGTATTACACAGTAAGTCAGATGCATTTTCCCTCAAAGTCTCAAGTTTCCAGTGAAGATCTGATAACATTCTGGGTCAAGGGCATATACATTTCAAGATCATTATGCAAAGAAATGTAATTCTTTTCAAACACAAGTCAGACAGTACAGCTTCATCAACCCTACAAAAGATGTAACAGATTAAATTCAATAGCAAATACGAAGGGAAAGTTACATTATCACTGGGCCAGCATGCCTTCTGACTAATTCTGCTGAAGCTGCCTTTGTTTCAAGCACTTTATGTCAGCATGGGATATGCATTTGCCACATCCTCTTGTAAGCACAGCGGCAGCATTTATTTCACTGTGTACAGGATTGATATTTCACACGGAGTCTGGAGACAGCACATGGTGGTGATATTTATTTGGGCTGGGGGTAGAGCATGTTCATTTGCACCTTTGGGATCTTCTCAACCATCGATTTGACCCCCTCGGCCGTATATCTCTACCTTCTTGAACAGGCTGTTGTGTGGCAGTGTGGTAATGCTGATGAGTGTCTGATGAAACCTAATACACCCCGTTGCCCTCTCTTGTTTGTGAGACCCCGTGGGTGCCTTTTTTCCCCCCTGGCCTCTCCGGCGCAATAAAAAAAGCTGACACCGTGTCAACACGGCTAGACAATACACGGCTTGACATGGAAGGTGAGGAATTTCTGTTATACAAGCCTAATTACAAGAAGTAAGGAAAATGCATGGAGTACAAACTAATCATCGCTGTAGAGGAATTTATTGCAATACATGAGAATAAATACATTTCATGCAGAATTTCCCCTACTGTAGTGCTAAGCTCCTAACAAGGCTGCTACATACTGTAAATACGTACATATATGAGAAGGGACGGTGTCAGTTTGGAAAGAGGGCAGAAAGAGGAGGAAGGATAAAATGAGGAGACTGGGCAGCTGTGGAAATGATGTGCATCCTTCCTGACACGAGGCTGCTGTGTCTTGGTTTCGCATTAAAGCAGAGGGAAATGTGGCGTGGCAGTGCATCGGAACAGTGGAGGAGGTGAGAATAAGCTTGAATCCTCACCAACCAAATGGGAGCAGGAAATTATGCATTGTCACCACAGTACAAGATCATCAGAATAACCCAGACATGTTAAATAAATAATCGGTGCTTCTGTACTTCACATGTAAAAAGCAAGATAGCAAGCAATGACTGTTGCACATAATGTTTATTGTTAATTATTTTTTTTAGAAAGTCATGCAATACAGGCTATAAACAACATCTGTTTCTCTGAGTAATAGCTGTTTATCTGTATAAGCAATCCGGAACAATCTATGAGTTTCTCTACGACTCCGGGATCATGACACTGCATTCTGGGGATTGCGAGGTTCTTTGAAGAACCACTGAGAAGAGCTTAGACGTCAGTGCATCTCCCAGTGCGCTCACCTGCCCACACAGGCAACGGGCTTCGTCCTCAAACAATAAACTGAAGCCTTCACAGATCCAACCTTTATTCAAACGACAGACACGCACAGTGGAGGCTCTGAGGATCAGTTTTCCATTTACCTCACCATAGAGTGAGAGACAAATGAAAACTCTCCCATTGTAGGATTTAATGTGATTGAATTGTAATTGAACACGGTTGCAGCCTGTTCTCAATGGAATGATGATAATACAGCCTAGCGCACAGCGATATCCCTGACCGTCGTACGTACATACAGCATTTCATAAAGTCTTTAGTGTAGGTCAGTGTGAGTGAAGTCATCGGTATGGCGTGTGGGAATACAGGACCTTCCACGCGTCCAGGAGCAACCGCCAGTTAACATCCCTCTCTCGTTGGCAGGGCATGTATGTTTGGAATTCAAGTACCGACCGACCGAGTTTCACATTCCAGCACCGGTGACCACCACAAAAGCCCTATAAATATCAGTGCTGGGGTGCGCGGGCCTAAAGCATGCCATTCAACACTGGAGCCAAGTGAAATCAGACCTATAGACAGCTGTCTGCCTGTCTCTTGTCCGTGGTGGATCAGGGTTTTTGAAGGTACCCTTACAGATGTTCACTGCTAGGGCTGAGGGAAAACAACATGAAAAAATGGCAGCAGCCAGCGGAAAAGTGGCACTTAATTCTGATTTATCATGACCTGGAAGACATTTATCAGAGGACTACAGGACCTCAGCGACCAGTTTATAAAACATTAACTGATGCAAAATGTAAAATATGTCACAGGGAGACTGAGAGACTACTGTATAAAGTACTAAAAACATCAATAATGCAATCAAATCAGACGGTGCCATCGGGTTATTTGAAACTACAGCCGTTCTTAAGAGTGTACATCATTGTGGTCAGTCTTATAGTCAGCAAATGCAGTATAGGACATATCCATTGTGCATTATGCTTGTTTACGGAAAACACTTCTGATCCAGTTTGCTGAAGCATTTAGGGATGGCGCCACGGTACGTCTAGCACAGTACCACTTTGCAGCCTACCTTTGTGGCTAATGTAACTTTCCTGCTTTGATTCTACAGAAAGCATAATGCAAACTGAAAGTCTGAAAACTTCGATTGTAGAAAACACGAGCCCACTCATACCGGCGCTGCACGCAGTTCCGTCTTCATATCTCGCATATTAAACGTATTATTTTATCTGCATGCTTTTTCTTTACTTAACAGTCTATGCAATTTCTTGAAGAACATGCAGATGCTTAAAGTATGTTATTACTTGTTTATAAAGATAAGATAAAACAGTAAAGCGACACTCATTTGACAAAACGGTAAAAAATAATACGAGGGCAAAGTATTCATAATTGTAACAACAATTTAATAAAAATGATTCTGTGTGTACAGTATGTGTATTGTGGAATATAGAGTCCACCTGTGCAAGTAGGAATTTTAATGAGGGTCTACATATGTGTGGTATGGCTGTGGCTATGTGTTGTGTCTACAGGGGCTCAGTCTTGCTATGACTGGTTGGTCTTGATGTACTAGAAAAGGTTATGAGGGGTCGCTGATGTAAATAAGTGATGAGTGGTGCCGGGACGGAATCAATTCCATCAAAGGTTTCTTATTGATACAGTATACTATAGTGTAAATTTTGGTTTACTTTGCCATTTTTAAAGATTAAAACTGTGGCCCGCTGCATTTCCACAGAGTAACGTACACGACTCACTATTTGCATTGTGCACTCTGAATGTACCTTGCTGCTATCACATGGAAAATTTTTTTTTATATCTTTAATGCATGCATCTTACAAATGGAATTCAAATATTGATAACATATACTGAAATAACAACACGAATTCAAAGAACATGGAAAATCCCCCATCCCCCCCCCGCCCCCGAGAAAAATTAATAATCAGACATACAAACAGAGAATCACACCTGATGCAGGTCATAACGTATTTCTCTAAACCCACACAACAACAACAACAACAACAACAACAATAAAAAAACCCGAATATCTAAATGAATGCTGTTGGGTTTTAAATGGCACGGCCGATTCTAGGAATGTTCCTCTTTATATTGTGAGAAGGTCACACCGAATAAACACAGACAAAAGAAGAAATACTGATGCCTCATGACTCAGCTGCTGTTTATGACTATGCAGACAAACACACACCCCTAAGGACAGATTCAAATTATGTTCATATGAATTATTATTATTATTTATTTTTTTTAGCCTTTTGCTTCACCTTTTTGACAATGCAAGCTCCAATTAGACATTATTTAGCTGTTTTATTTTTGGAATAAATTAAACATAATAGTTTTTTTTGGTGTAAAGGTTATCAGGTCAACATAGGGATTGAAATGCCTTAATCTATAGCATACAGTATTAACAGGAGCACTGAAAACACTTTTACGGTTTATAGTATGCAGACAGCTTGTCTGAGACACACAATTCTGATTGTAACGATTTCAGTCCAGTGTTAGAAGCTTCGGCAGAATGTACAGTAGTTCAGGTGTGTGAGCTGTCTCTTTCTCGCTCTCCGTCATGCTCTGATGTTATGAGCAGACACTATCTTCTTCCCCATAATTATTAACATTAAACTGTCAGATGAATATGGAAAAAAATTAAATTGATGGTGATACTCCTCCTATGCAGTGCAGTGCACTCATTATGATGCACAGTGTTATTTAATTCAGCATCTGGGGACCAATTTGTGCTTGTTTTGCACATACTTATATATATATATATATATATATGTTAACGATTATTTTATGGATCTACATACAGTATATATATATATATATATATATATGAAGCAATCACACAGAGGAAAACTACGGTTAAGACTAATTGTTTAAATATATATAGCAATAAATGTTGTGATTTTCTGTTTATTTTTTTTTAATAAGAATAGAAAAGATTATATGTTTATGTGTACTGTATATGGGGGGAGGGTCATCATTTGTTAGTGTAACGATATGTAGTAATATTCTCATTTCATCTCATGGAAGCACTTTGAATTTACATGCATTTTTTAAAATTCACATAACAAAGCAGTGTTGTTCAAAGCTGGTTTCATTTCTCATATCTGATACTGTGATTATTTGTTACAAATTACACGAAAAATCACATGGGTCATGGCTCTGTTATGTTGTTTGGGTTCACAATCAAATAATGTTCCCCTTGCCTTTTCGGTATCCCCGAACTAACTAACAGTCACTAATCAATTCTTTTGTAATTCCTGATGCCTCTGAATGGACTGACTAAGGATCAGTACAACGTTGGTGGAAATAGATCCCTACAATATGTAAACCATGAGAGTTTCTGAAAGCTTAATAATATCCTAGAGAATGCACTTGCTGCAGTAACACCAGTTCATGCAAGTCTCAAACTATAGCCTCTATTGATAACTTCATTTGGAGAAAACACAAGTAAAACTAAGGGAATCAGAAAGGACTTTAATGCTCTTATTAATGTTTCTTTCAAAACACTTAACACTACTTGACTCAACAGTATACAGTTATAGAAAGTCAATTATTTATAGTCACACTATTTTAAAGAGACACCCAGATGAGGATGGGTTTCCTTTTGTTTCTGGTTTCTTCCTCATGTTGTCTTCCCCGTTGCCTCGGCTACCCGTTGGACATCAATTTATATCTATATCTGAAATTCTATAAAGCTGCTTTGTGCACTATATAATGTGCTATATAAATAAAACTGAATGGAGTGGCCTCTTCCAGGATGTGCGCCCTTTTCCGCTCCATCCACAGAGCATGAGGGCTCACTGAATGATTTTTATGAGAACGAAAATGCCATAAATCATACGCTCCAGCCTTTGCAGTCACCAGATCTCAACCCAACACTATGGGAGATGTAGACAGTGCTCTCTAACGTCATCAAAACACCAACTGAGAGAATACCGTTTGAAAAAAAAAAACATGGTGTTCATAACTCAACAACAATAAAACTATAAAAAAAAACAAAAAACAATAAAAGACTTTTCGACTCACACTAGAACTGTGCTTGGGGCTTTATCTTACGTTTTTCTTTAACTCGTCACCTGTCCGGAAATTTGTTATACGTGCTAATGCGTGAGAGTGAACTTGGTGGCATTTTCCATTTTGTCATGCGTGTCCCTAGTGGTTCTAACAAGTGAGGGAGAGGGAGAGAGAGAGAGAGAGGGATAGAGGAGAGAGAGGCAAGCTCATTGCAGGATGGAATGTTTTGAACCTTTATTCCCAAAGCTACCATGGTGTGTTGGTTAGTTCGGGGATACCGAAAAGGCAAGGGGAACATGATTTGATTGTACAGCGAAGATGGGACCAACAGACCACAGTTATTGAGAGGACAGAGCAGTGGAGGAGACTGGGGGGGTGCAGGTGCACTGAAAGATAAAAGAGATGGAGGGTGTGGAGGACAAGTAAACGAAAAGATAAAAGATGTAGAGGGAGACAGAATGAGGCAGAACAGGTGTACAGAAAGATTAAAGTGAGAGAACAAACATCAGCTGGCTCAGAAACATGTCTAGTCAGGTGTGCAGGAGCAGCACGGTCACGTGCCAGAGCCGGGGAGGGTGGCCTAGATTACACTGCCTCTCTGGTCAAGAACGGCTTTCTGTACGATCAGCAAAACACAGTGCTGTTACTGGCTGTTCTTGATAATGTTTCTTAGATGGCATGCATATCTAGCGCCTCCATTGTGGGATATGTAGATTCCTCCATATAGTGTGATTGCACAAAATTCAGTAAACCTTTGTTTGGGGGTTAATAATCCTTCATTATTAACAACTCAGGACTTGTTTAGGGGAATGTGTTCTTAAAGTGTTGCTTTATTTAATTATCAAGAGGTTTAACAGGTCTCACACACTACTCTTGCATTGTGGTATGGTTAGTCCCATCTATCAGTTTGTAGATGTTTTGGTTAAAAAAAAAAAAAAATCCAAATGCCAAAAGAAAATCCAGAACATTTGGGTTTATACTGTAGATCTAAGCATGTTTTTTTTCCTCAAAAGTTTAATAAGTGATAATTAAACTATTTGACACGTTAAAATAACCCTAGCAGTATGGCATTGTGCAGTTGATCCACTCAAGAATGGACATGTAAACTATTCGAGTTTGAATTCTTGAACCTGAATACAGATAGATTTCACTTACAATACAAATACATGTGCATACGCATTGGAAGGCAGAGTTATCTGGATACATTCCTATTCATTTGCATATAATTGCACTAAGATGACCACTTCAAACTGCTTCAGGGTAAAATCGGTGCTGTTTGTTCTCTTTCAAAAACAGGGCAAACTGATGTTCAGTGTTTGGGCTGGCGGACTAGATTTAGAAAAGGGTAGCTTTCCCCCCCTTCTTTACAGAAAATGTCACAACGCTGTCTTTTATGCACCAAAAGGAGGCTTAAATTGGGAGCAAATTGCATTTGCCATGTGGAAATACATCTGCTGAAAAGAGTGTCATTACAGCAACTGTCTGAGCTGTCTGGACATACAATGAAGCTCCACCGAAGAGGGATTTTTGAACTTCACATATACAATAATGTGTTTCTTTTAATAAAATATCCTCCAGTCATCATTTTTTTAAATAACCAGGATGTTTAGTATAGAGTTCGGAAATCCCCAATGCAGGGGTTTCTACCGGTCATTAAATTATAATATGTAAGGAATAAAATATGACAGGAAGTACTGTTTATAGGAAACTAATCAGTGATGGTGTGAGAATGATGTTTTGCAAGTAAATAGTGTTTTATTAATTCTAAAACACATAAAATGATTTTTGGGACTGTAAAGGTACAAAATAAATAATGCATATAAAATCCTCATGTTTTGTTTGCTTGCGTCTTAGTCTTTTCAACTCTATGTCAGCCATGTTTGTTCCTCAGATATTACAATAAGTTCTATCCGCATGACCATGTACAGTACACATTTCATGTAAGATTTTGCTTTGAATTAATTAATAAATAATTATAATAAAACACTGCATAGAGTTCAAGTGCTTTTAGGGAACTTTCACATCAAACATCTACAATAAGAAAAAAGTGTGAATTCAACCATGATTGGTTGTTCGGGTCAAACCGGGACTTTTGCTTATGCAGACCACAGTTATAAGAGTACCTTTATTTCTCGCTATAATCCCCTGCTACACTAATGCACTCATCCCAGTGTTTCACTAGTGCTTGGATACCATCAGAACGTCGGAGCCATGATCGGACTGCCTGCTTCATGTCTGAAACCTTTGCCCCCTCGGGACTCAAACATGTGGAAATGACTTGGAGTAAGGTCAGGACCATACAGGGGATGTGGCAGTAACTCCCAGCTGAGTCCCTATCATGTGCAAGTGGTGTTTGTGAGTGAGTGTGCGTACACTTCCCACAGACAGATCTGTCTCTTCCACAATTTGGTGACAAGTTATCCATTGATTTTCAAGGATGTTTTGGCTGAATGTTCAGAAGAGCTTCAGTGGGCTTCGAGCCACCTCAGCCCGGACATCATTCCCGGATGTACTGTACGTTCTGTAAAAACATTTACACCATTGCAATTTTTTACTGCAGCTTAGAGTCTCATCACCATACTGTCCTTAAAGGTTTGACTCCTTCATTCATGAGAAACTGAATGAATATACAGTAGTAACTCCAATAATCACTCTTCACAACCGTGGTGAGCAAAATGACCAAAACATCAGACTTTTTGGTATATAGTCCACAAAAGCAGACTAAGGTTCCACTCAGATTCTGGTTCTTGCCGGATGAGTACAGTTGGTGTGCTGAGCATTCTGAGATGCTTTTCAGTTCGCCAAAAGGATGCAAAAAGTAAAAATATGAGTTTCTTTAACTTTCCTGGTAGATTGAACCAAACAAGCCCTATTCCTCTAACCTCTCTTATTACCAATCTGTTTCCACCTACTGTACAGTATAAAACTGTGACTCAATGTTTTTTGTTTTTTTCACACCATTTTCTTTAAACTCATAAGACTGTTGTGTATAAATCCCAGGAGATCTGCATTACCCAAAATGCTCCAACCAGCCCATCTGGTACCAGCACTCATGCCAAGATCAAAGCCTCATAGGTCACGCTATACAGTATACATCAAATAGAATACTGTTGTCCATGTATCTGCAAGTACATGTAGTGACTTTATTAAAGAGTCTTTTTTTCTGCTTTTACTTAAGAGTAGGTTGCTAACATCTAAAATGCCAGTTTAGTTATTAGCATATTTGCAGGTTAGAGTTCACTGTATATATATGTGTGTGTGTGAGAGAGAGACAGAGAGAGAGAGAGAGAGAGAGAGAGAGACTGAGAACTCAGCTCTCTTAGTGTACAGTCATGTAATTCTGAGTGTCGCTGTGCGAGGTGTGGGTAGATCAGTGGTTTCTGTCTTTTTTTTTCTCTTTGGACTTGCTGATTCTCAAAGCAACATGACCCTTTTGAAGGAGAGCAGCCCTGCAAGGGCATCTGCTTACGTAACCAGACACATGGGGGTGTGCATGAAGGAAGACCCCAAGCACACCAGCAGCACAGCTTTTCCATCACGCACACACTCACAGACACACCAACATGCCGAACACTGGCGAACTCAAGCAGGGGCCAGGCATGTGCCAGGGGCAGCCAGGGGCCAGTGATCTGCTGATAACTATATAAAAAGAGAGTCGGTTTGTTATCTGACCCCGGGAGAACTGCTCTATACCTCTCAAGTTCAATGGCTTGCAATTTACAGACCCAATCAGCTGTGTGTGTGTGTGTGTTTCAGGGTGTATCGCTTGCATCAATTAGCATTTGATACTTCACCATCTACCAGCAAAACAATGTAGTTTAAAATAGAGTCTGATGTTAATTTAGATTTGCAACATGAAACAGTTTTAATGGCGCTGCAGAACGCGTGTTTCAGGAGATAAATCCGCCTCAATCATTTCATAGTCCATTCCAGGTGGGGGAGAAGATGAGTGAGGGAGAGGCTCTGGACCAAATAAATTGACAAATAATTCTTTCCAGCAAGGTAGACTGAAATGAGACAGCTATTTTTTATTCTTTCATTTATTTATTTATTTGTTTAGGGGTCAGGAGCATTTTCTGCTCAAAGTAAAATCACTCGGGAGGAGGCAAAAAACACAAAATAGGGGGTGGGTGGGGGGAATAGCCTTTCTGCGTGGGCGTGCAGAATTGCAGTTCATGTGGAGTGAAAGCTCTTGTCTGCCTGATAGCCACTTATTAGGCTCCCTATGCGTGGCTCTCTTTCGCCAGGAGAAGGAGAAAGCCGTGCACTGCCCTGGAGGTACAGAGTGGGCAAGATAGAAAGGAAGAATGGAAAAGGAAAAGAAGCCTAAGCTAAGTTGGCTACGCTGTAGTGAGGCTCTTTGTATTGCAGCAAAGGGGTGATTATGGGTTGAGTTTTAATACATACTTTGTTCCACATCATTGAGGTTTGCGGTCATCTTAATGCTATTTGCTGCTGTTGTGCACGAGCCACATGGTGAAAAGGTGACTAATGAATTTCCCTGTTTGGAATTAGGCAGAGTGATGTGGTTAATGCCTCGGCTTATTTTACTGGGCGCTTTCAGTATCTTGGTGTGCTTGGATGCTGTAAATCAGTGCAGATAATGACGATATACTGAGACGTCGTCCAGCACATTCTGCATGAAAGTTGAATCAATTGCTATAATTTTAGCATTGTACTGTACTTGTAATCACTAAACCTTTTTTTCTGTTGAAAAAAGAAAATCCATAGCTTCCTCAGTACTGAATTAAGATTCAGTTATTTGTCACTTGTACACTATATGGAAAAAAAGTATTTGGCCAAACCTGTTAATTATTAAATTCAGGTGTTTCAATCAGGCCCCTTATCTACAGTGAAGGGCAATCTTAATGCTTCAGCATATCAATGCTTTGCTTCCAACTTTGTGGCAACAGTTCGGGAAAGACCGTTTTATATTCCAGCATGACTCCGCCCCAGTGCACAAAGCAAGGACTATAAAGACATGGTTTGATGAGTTCAGTGTGGAAGAACTTGACTGGCCCTAACACAGAGCCCTGACCTCAACCCCATCGAGCTCCTTTGAGATGAACTGAAACAAAGATTGTGAGACAGGACTTCTCATCCAACATCAGTGCCTGACCTCATAAATGCTCTACAGAATGATTGGGCACGAATTCCCACAGAAACACTCCGAAATCTCATGGACAGCCTTGCAAGAAGAGTGGAAGCTATTATAGCTGAAAAAGGGGACCAACACCATATTGAAGTATATATGTTTGGATACAATGTCATTCCAGGTTTATATGTCCATATAGTGTACCTTACAGTGATTTTTGTCCCCTTCCAGTTAGGAAGCTGGGGTCAGAGTGCAGGGTCAGCCAGGATACAGCACCTCTGGAGCAGACAGTGGCAGCTTCCAGTCAGTAACCTCAACAGAGCCTTAACCACTGTCTTGTTTGAGCCACAATGTTTTATTTTCCTGCATAAAAAAAGGTTAACTAACTATCCATTTAATCCATACCTTATTTAAATTCCTGTAGATGGATTTTGGCTTCTAGTTTGGGGGAAGTTCATTCCAGAGCTTTAAACTCACAGAACATGTTTTTTTATTATTAGGTCCAAGCAATATTATTTTATTTATTCAGCAATGTAATATAGGCCTAGTCAATACAGGAGAAAAAAAAATATATATAACTTTAATGATAATAGTAGGCTGTGATTAATGTCACAACCAAAAACAACTATGTGCCCACTGTCCATGCTGCACAGATTTTCCTGATGGGAGTCTCCATACCCCACATAGAAAATTATTGAAGCAAAGAATTCAACGTGAAGATTTTATAATTAATCACTTTTATTCTGCATTCGTGCAGATTGATTCAACTGAGATTCAATATCTGCCCGTCCTTTGTCTTTGAGAGATCTAGAGAACTAACAAACCACAATAAGCCACTATCCTGTTTCCTGAGCCACTTATTGTCCATGGAGCAGGTGGTCAAAAAGCAATATAGTCAAATGAGGGAAACCTGACCTGTTGATAAGCATCCTTCTATAGCATGTTAGGCAAACAGATATCAGGTGTGGATGTGCGGTTTATTTGTTTTGAGCCAGTCTGATAATGACCTCACAACTGGAAGGAAAGTTGTGATGTGGTGTTTGAATAGAGTTGGCTCTTTGTCGAGTCATATTAAAGCCATTTCAAGAGCATCCAATGATTTGACTTGAATGCGAGTTTAAAGTGGAGGGATTAAAGAGCATTACATGTGGTGCCTCGCAGACTGGCGGGACTGTTGTTTAACCAATATGGCCAGTCTGGGAGGCACCACATATATCCTTTTATTCCACTTTGTACATTTCTGTGAAAAGAAGTAGGTCATAGGTCGGAAATAGTGATTGAAAAATGAGCGACCTTCATAAGAGCAATCCAACTTGTAATAAATTAAAAGCCATTAAGTAACACGGGCATCAGACTTCTTAGGGTTCTGCAGGTATAATGTGGAGTGGCTCTCACCTGTGCGCTGGGGTGGATTTCAGTGTGTCAAGTGCACTCAGCATCCACCAGCAACGTGGTGAAGAGGCGACTAATGAATTAGCCAGTTTAAAGTCTGGAATTAGTCCAGCGTGGAGAGCACAAACGTAGGCTGTTTAACCGAATGCAGGGGTTAACACACCTGCTTAATTCGCTGAGGACTTTCGGTGTATCATTACACATGGGTTTCTATGGTCAGATGCAATGACATCCGATAAATGGCAGTGGAGTCAACGATGCGTGAATAGTCTGAGGGCTTACCGTAATGCCAGTAAAATGATTCCCCTTTATATCACATCAACCACTGTTTTATATTCATTTACTCCTTCTGATAAGTTATTGTTGTCTTTATTATTATAACAGTTATTTTACAGTATATGGTAGGTCCTGCATACAGTATGATATAAGACCTATGATAAATGGATTAAAAATGGGTTGTTCTTTAATTGGAAAAAATATTATAATAGTTGATATGATAAAGATTTCTTTAAGGAGATTTTTACATTCATTTTTCTCAATAATTGATAGACATAGAAGACATCTACACCGGTATAATTTTTTTTACATTCAACAAGCTTTTCACCAAAGAACAGACTTCAGGACAGATGCCTCCCAGCTTCCTAGTAACATAACAAGCTGTATTTCTTTATCTTATAATTTCCAAAGACAAAACAGATCCTGCTTAGGGAATGACCGGTTATTTCTCAAAGCAACACACCCTGACGTGTTTTATTTCTTACCAAGCAAACTGGCCTGCATATGTCAAATATATAAAAAAAAGAGTTGGGTATGTGCACATAGTCTGAAAAGTGTTTTACATTTAGACATCTTACTTACCGGTTTGGTTTCTGCTTCCTCCTCCTCCTCCTCCTCTTCCTCATCGGAGCTCTCACTGGCTTCATCGTCATCATCCTCATCCTCTGGAAACTCTACATCCGACTCGCCAGGAGCAATAGGCACACTGATGGTCAGGTTAGGGTTCGTCATGTAGCTGTCATCGGGAGAGGCACACTTATCTCCAGTGCGGCCAATGACCCCAGCCGTGCCGTTGCCCTCGGCCCTCTGGGCCTGCTGACTGAGCCTCTTCAGTTTCAGCATGGCCTTCGCCTCTTTGGCCTTTTGCCTTCTCCGCTTGAAGTTGCCATTGAAGAAATCGCACAGGGCCCGGCGCAGCCACACGATCCCTCTTTGGATGCGACCTATTGCGATTTGCAAGTTGTTCAGCTCGCCATCGTCATCCGGCGCTGACAGGTTGTCTGCACTGAAAGAGCTGAGCAGCAGAGCCAGGAAGAGATTCAGGACCTAAGGATAGATCAGATCCAGCCACATTACACACCATACAGTATAACAAAATAATACAATATATGATCACGGGCATATTAAGTTCGGTCTTGACTGCATTCAAACTTGTCCAGTACAAAAAACAGAAGCTGAAGAAGTTCATGATAAGGAGCTTGGCTTTAGTATGACTGTGGGCATTTCAGGGAGGCCTCTAAGTGCTAGCAGGAGTGATAGCATTGTTAAACAGCAGGTGGGAAAAGGGGGAGCTGTTGTAAATGTCATGTCCAACTTTGACACTCACACAGGGAGCCATGTTCAATAGTGAACCTTGTGTACATAAGGGTGTGTGTAGGTGTGTGTATGTGTGTGTGTGTCTATGGAGGGGGCAGACTTTGATTAGGCAGACACTCTATGGTGTTGCTTTGGTAATCAAACGATAACTATGCGTGCTGTTCCAATTTCCTCTCAGTAATTATACACAGTTATGAATGAAATCTACCTACGAGAAGCATTAAATGAGACAATATGAAGCTGGGGATTGCCTGATAGTTCAAATGCTACTGTACTGTAAGAGGTTAATAGTTTTACAACTGCATAAAGCAATCAAATGTGATGTTCAAACAAATCATTTTACAACATAAAATATGGCATTGTTTTAAAGATTTTAGGAAAAAAACAGTTCTGGAGGTACAGCCTCTCGGTATTTAGATGCTGTTTATAGACGATCGATCAGTCTCTAACCTTGAAAGGTAAAATCTGAAACAGTAACCGTCTTAATATTATTTAGTTTCATTCAAAAGCCAACGGAACTCGTGTTCTACATTATCACAGCCATGTGGTCCGTCTTTGGCCCAATCCAGCCCTCTATAAGCTGCGCTAAATTTCCTAACAAGAGACAGAGTGAAACACTGTGTAACACACCATGTGGCCAAACAGGCTTAATTAAAGTTCTCCTGTCTGTGAAAGAGGGCTCAGGTGCCCTACTGGCTACCCGGGGGCTGCGGCCGTTGCCATGGCACCGCGTTGCTTTGGTCACCTCCACAAAAGCAGAGCTTCGCTTGTGTGGTCTTATGCAATGCTCTCATTGTGTGGCTGCTTTAGTAGCAGGTTATCGCTACAGCCAGGGGAATGTGTCACTGCAACGAAGAATGGCATCCATTTAAAAATGACTGTATATTAAACAAGGGCCATCAAACCAGACTAACATGATTCTCATAAAAAAGGCACTTCCTGTTATATGGACAGAAGCATGGTTAAACAAAATGCAGAGGTGATCCCTTTTCTCTTCTTTTAAATGGTGTCTTTTAAGCAGAAGGAATCCCCCAGACCCAATCCCCCAGAACTCTCCACTAATACTGCAATTTTGGACTGTTGAGAGGAAAAGAAAGGATGTTACATAGAGTACAGGGCTGCCAGATCCTTTCTGTCATGGTGGGTTCTACAGATAGGACCCCCCCATCCCCAAACACACACGCACACACACATACACTACAGTATGCTGGATTCTGTGTGAGTCTCTCAGTGTGAGTTTCTCGTTAATGCTGACAGAGGGAATTAGAAGGCTGAGTCCCCTATTTTCTGCCCCACTGCCCAGAACACGGATGCTTCAGACTCCAGGCAGATCAGAGCGACTCTACCTGGTGACAACTTACTCACAGAGACACATGCTTTACTTTACCATACCGCTTTTCACTTATTTTAAAAACAACCAGTAGAAAATGTACTTAGTCATCCCTAGCTTCTAGAATGCTACTGTACATGAACAATGATCTCTCGTCAAACTCTCAGATTAAAATATCATGCAGACTTTAAGCTAAGGCTTTAATTTAACATTTTTAAACTGTATGTGTAATTGTTTAAAAACCATTATGACTCGTGGAGTTGTGTGCAGAGGTGGGTAGTAACGAGTTACAGTTACTCCCTTACATTTACTTGAGTAACTTTTTGAAAAAAAACTGCACCATACTTTTTACTTTTACTTGAGTAGATTTGTGAAGAAGAAACACTACTTTTACTCCGCTACATTCAGCTCGTTACTTTTCTAACCATTTATTCTACACATTAGATATTCTTTGTTTTTGCCAGAGAAATGCAGCCGGTGGATCTATCACATGACAGTGTTTGACCAATCAGATGTAGCAACAATAATCACATGACTCCGTTTGACCAATCAGCCGCAATAACAAAAAACAGCCGTGGTAGACAGCGAAGGAAAATGTCACGGTTAGTTTAGCTGTTTTATTTAATGTTGCAATGTTAGCATATATACAGTAATTAGCAAATAAGCTAGAGGCTAAAAAAAAAGTTTCTTACATTTTTGTACACATGTTCAAATGTTATTTTCTATCTGCTAAGCCATCTGGAGGGCAACTGAACATACAGTATATCTTACTGGAAATAGTTTACACTGTTCAAACACACATATGTTACCAAAAGTAGGTTATTTGTTTCAAAAGCTTTATGCTGTGAAAAAAGTGAGATTAGGACATTTGTGTTTTTTATTCCTGCATTTGCTATTTTGTAAACATATTAATTTTATTCATTTATTTTTATTACATTTACTTCGTTTATTTTAGTATTTGGAAATGTCAGAATTTGTATTTCATGCTTTTGTCTGGCTGGTTACATAATTTCTAAAAAAAAAATAAAAAAAATCGGACATTACGATTGAAACAGTTACTCAGTACTTGAGTAGTCTATTCATCGAATACTTTTTTTTTACACTTACTTGAATAATATTTTAGATGACTATTTTTTACTTCTACTTGAGTAATAATATTTTGAAGTACAGAGTACCCTAAGCTATAGTACTTGTACTTGAGTACAATTTTTGGCTACTCTACCCACCTCTGGTAGTGTGATAAGCCTCATTTCTGACACTTTTATAGCATACAGTACATTACAAAGCATCCATGTTGATAAACTAGCACTTCTGCTTAAGCTCCTGTCACATCTGGCCCACTACAAAGTTCATTTAATTAAACTCGAAGATGATTTGTAGGCAAATCCCTTAAGCACCGCCTGCTCATATATTATCATCTATGGATAGTGTATGACACTGGATAAAAAAACGTTCACAAGCTCCCTTTACTTATAGAAAGCTATAGTTCCCTGCCGTATACTGTTTCCCAAGTATGAGTGGCTTCAATTACTTCTCAAATTTCTTCCTATTTCCTTGCCATTTTAAGAACTCCAGTTTCTGTAGAATATTTTATTTGCGGTAAGCTATTTGTGAACCATTCCTTACATTACATGGCAGTCCCTCCAGAGTCCATATACTAAATGCAGTACGAGTGTGTTCAGCAGGTTCAAATCCCAGCTGTGCTTTTTCATGTTCATGGCTTTACATTGCAGAACTTGTGACAAGCCATAATCTGAATGGGAGAAAAATGATAGCAGGGTCCCTCCATTGCACTAAGTGCAGTTAAGCGTCTACATTAAAGGAGTGAGGATAGTGTTCTCCTTTGAGAGTAGAGAGGTGCATGACCAGCACTCGGAAAAGACATCAGGTTTTAGAAGATGTGTTTAAGAAATGACTACAAGTAAATGGAGAATTAATTCATTTCTACTCCCACTTTCTGGTGTCACCGAGCAGAGGATGGCTTTTTGATTCTGGGTTTCTCAGTGAGTTTTTCCAGCATGGCCTCCGGCATTCGCCTCAGGCTTGTTCAATTAGGGTAGAAATCTCTGTATTAATCTAAAGCTTCTGTATGACAATGTCTATTGTTAGAAAAATGCCATGTAAATAAAATTGACTTGAATTGAATGAATTAGAATAATTTCATGAACCAAAATGTACACGAATTTCTGAATTCCCTGGCCCAGAGCAGACACCGGCTAGTTTTTATAATTGGATCTTTCCATCTAACATACTGTAGGTAACCGAAAGGGTTGTGAATGCTCAGTGAGAACCTCCTGGGGCAACATGTATTATTCTTCACTAATGTATTAAAAGTGGCCCTTTCCAAAGACGGCATTATGATGAAAGTATTAAATCTTGAGTCACAAACACAGCCCCTAATACAGGGTCCTTAATAAACCCACATATTGAAAATTCATTCAGTCTACTCCTCAGGACACTGACCAACACACATGGCATATCACATTATTTAGCTGAGTAAATGGCATTAATGTTCTACATAACAAGTAATATAGCTAATCTCATATTCTGGCATTAATAAAGACTCATGCTCTTGTTCAGAATATAGTCAATAAAGTTAGACGTATTTAAATGCAGAATAAGTGGGTGGAAAAGAAAAGAAAAGAACCAATATAATGTTTTGCGCCTCAGCACAGATTCCCTTAGTCTCTGCGTCTATACTGAAGGACTGAACACCAAAAATTATCCCCTTGGTTAGGGTTTGGATGATGGTGATTTTGAAGGCCAGAGCATTTGATTTATATTATTTTCATCCTCAAATCAAACCATTCAGAGAGACATCATGTCCTGCGGATGAGGACAGGGTCATCAGGATAGAAAAAAAAATCATCAGGGGATAAAGGTGATCAGTCAGGAGAATTTTGTTGATTTATGGTCACACTATGTGATATCACCCAAATGAGGATGAGTCCCTTTAGCCATAAGGTTTCTTCCTATGGATTTCCAAGGGGATTTTCCTTGTCACCGTCGCCCCCGGATTACTCATCGGGGACAATCTGATACAGTAGATATAATTTATACTTTTTTCCCTTACATAATTATTCTTTTTTTTAATTCTCTAAAGCTGCTTTGTGACAATGACCACTGTTAAAAGCACTATACAAATAAAATAAAATTGATTTGAATTGAATTGAATTTTGTATTGATTCACAGTGACACTTCCACCTAACCAGGGAACAAGCAAATCCGAATAGGAAAGTAAATCTCTCTCTCTGTATACAGTGTGTATACAGTATAGAAACTGTTTGCATGAGATCGATGTATCCTGGCAGCCAAGCAGGACTAGAATGCACATACCTGAACAATGACAACTTCACTGTACTGGTCAGTGGGGTACTAGACGCCACTGAGTGAGTGTGTGTTCTACGTGGCTGACGTGTTCAAAATGACTGAGTGAGAAGAGCATCGAATCTGCATCATATTTTGCATTAAGCTTAAACATTTTGCGTTAAGCTGTCCTCCATGGAAACTATTCAGATGATTCAGAAGGCCGTCAGGCATGATGCAATGTGTGCATCCAGTCACCCAGGTGACTCATATAGTCATATGATAAAAAACATAAACATAAAACTAAACAAGCATATACATGCATTTCATTAAATCATTGTTTTATCAGTTTCCTTAATCACTTGTCTTTGTATTCAGCTTGTCACCCAACTGTATGCTTCCTGTATTTCCGAGTATAAAATATGATGACATTGAGGTCACATTTATTTAATAGAATCGAAAACCAGTATGCTTGGTCTGATGCAGCTCACTGGCTTCATGTAAAACTACTGTGCATAGTTCTTGAAGCCATCATCGTTATTGCTCTCGGCACAGTTCTTCCTCACTAGGAAAAAGCTAACTTATTAGTTTACAACAATAACAAGCAAAGTTACAACAGATGGCAAGGTAGCACTTGATAACACTATTTACTGTACAAAATAACCATGATGTTTTAATGTCCAGGAATCCATCGCACTAGTTTTCTTCTCTGTCTCCTCCTCCCACAACAATGAGGAGTGCCTTTTTTTTCCCAGCAAAGCCAAGGCCCTTACAGGGAATAAATCACAGGCTGACCACCAGCGTGGCATTTCAATATGTGAGATGGCTCCCCTCCTCCTCTTCTTTTCATCCACTGGCCTTGGACCCCCAACAACATCACCATATTAGACATCTGACGGCTTGCCTTTGCTTTGCTTTGTTCATTAGTCTGTGATTTATTTCATCCATTTCAACTGGAAAAAAAATAATAATATCAATCGCTCTGATGCAATTCCACCTGATCCCAACCCATTTACCTAATTGGACCAGTTAGTTGCTGGAGTTGATGCATCGCTCACTCCTGATGTGTTACGCACGTTTTTTTGGAAATCCACATGCTCTATAGCATTTCTGTGTAGCCCAATAAAGTCAACGCATGCTGGAAATCAAAGTCAGCATCCAGTACATTAGATCGGACTGAGAAGGGCAGCCTCTCTGATTACAGTGTCTATACGTGAATAATAGCCCTCGTTGTCAGTATACAGATTAAAGAGGAGAGGAATGAGTGCAGGCTGATTTGAGAGACACGGGGAGGTGGAGGAGGAGGATGGCCAGATGGAGGAGGTCAACTGGGGATGGACAGCAAAACACACAAATTAGGTATGTTCAAAACACCAGGAGGGGTGTGATGAAGTTGAGACATGCTGAATGGCCTAGACATGATTTAGCCAGAGAGTCATTTCCTCAGCATCTCTTTTTTTCCCCCTGATTCACTCAGGCTTGTACAGGTTTAAAAAGATTTCAAATGAAGTCATTTCGTATTTCATTTTGTATTTAACCGGTTAAGAAAACTTGTTAAAGCTAAGATTTTGAAATTCTACCTCTCTGGCAGAAGAATGGTAGTGCAAGCTACTTGTGATGGAACATTTTTGTAATATACGTTATGCTGCATAGTTCTCACCCACATACAGTATACAGTACCCACACATACTTTAGCTAGGATGCCAAAATAGCACAGACAAACTTTGGAATCCCAGCATAATATGTACAGTCCTGTTCGAAAGTCATAGGCCACCCATCATTATTCATATTTTGCTTCCAAAGAGAGAGACACAGCTTCCTGAATGACTATCTCTCTTTTTTGGCATGTTTTTTTTGTTCTCATTTTCAGTCTATTCCCTGTTTTTGACCAGTTTCAGAGGAATGTTTCATTTGTTAAGCCACACAGTGACCTGTAAATCAATTCAAGCATAAAAACATCTAACTTAAGGCATGAACCAGTGAGAACCAGGTGCAGATGATGACAGATGATCAGGCCAGTGATTAGTGTACTGGTGATGCTGAACGCTGAGTGGTTGGAACAGATGAGGAGGGAAATGAGGTCGCTGCTGAGGTTCTTACATAAACAACCATTTGAAAAAGAATTTCTTGAGGCACTTTGCAGCTTGTCACAGTAAAACATTTGTTCCCATTTTTTAAATGTAATTTACATAATTAAATTTATGAATATGAAGAAATGAGAGGTGGCACAAGAATTTTGCACAGTACTGTACGGGTTATAAGAGTAATACAGTATGGTGCACATTATTGTCACTGTCAGAGTTATTGAGTACTAAAGCAAAGTGCACAACTCTTCTGCTTAAACAAGGAGCAGGTCTTTCAGCCAGGATGCTAATTTCATCTGGTTACCTTGCTAATGCATTTGTGAATTTTCAATTCATTTGCCTTGTACTGTTGCCTGTGTATTTTGTGTTCATTCTAATTATCATAGACAATCTATTTCGAAAAGAGTTGAAGGAACAAGACTTCTCTATTAGTGTGCCTCCGGCTCTGAGTGCATCAGGGTAAGTCTTTGGCTCTGCTGCTGTGAGGCATGATGATGTGGAGTATATGCTGGTGTATGGAGTTTGAAAGAGTTCGGAACGTTCAGTCGATGCAAGCCCACCAGCTCTAACTGTGAAGTACTATTACACGATTTCCAGAGAGACTCACAGAAGCTCAGCAACATCATGTTTTAGGGAACATTTTCTTGGGTTACCAATATGACCAGACAGCAGTGACTAACACCATTATGAGCGTCTGCACTAGCAATTAAAAAAGCAACCTGTGTGCAAATTTGGTCATTTTAATTTCATGCCATTAAAAATACTATTAAGAACATTCTATTATGTGCATTAGTAAGAAAAATGTAATATCAACATGTCTTGCTAGTGGTTGGGTAAGTTTTGGGATCTTGTTAAAATTAGGCTGTTTCTTTAAATAATATCAATAGTGGCACTTAAATCTAATGCAACATTAGAATGTTTTTATTGTTTATTTTAATAATTAATGCTAAACAAATAAGTAAAATATATACCGCCAGTCAATCAATTAGAATTTTTGGTTAAGTATAAATAACAAACTAACCAATCTGCGGTTGATCCAAATGTTCAGTAGGATAGTATTGCACCGTGTGGGTTATTTGGGTCAGTGTTTAGTGCTAGGAGCATTCAGCATCCAGAGAGCTCCAGGTCCAACTCCCAGCACAGGGGAAATAATTCCACTGGTGGCGTACCAACATTCAAATAATAACTGCCATATTTAGCTCCGGGGACTGCAGTGGGAAGGAACGGGGCGGGGAAGGGAGGGGAGGCTCGTCACAACTTTAACACACAACACTAAAGGCTGATTTTAAGGAACTTCAGAAACACAAATAGCTTCTCCTACACCGCAAAGTGTACTTTCAATCTTTACTTTTAATGCTCACATCTTATAATGTTGTTGATTCTATTCATGAATGCAAAAGACGCATTCTTGAAAAATTAAAAACGAATATCACAAAGTTACTCTGTGGTATACATCACTGTTTTAATAAACTCTCAAATGTTTTTAAGTTGAGTATAAAAGTAAGGATTTGTATTTTCTTAAATAATACAATGTATTTTATAATTTACTTTATTTCTTTTTTCCTTCATATTAAAATACTCCTAAGTATTATATCTTGTGGTACGAGTGGTGTTCAAGTCAAACCGGGACTTTTATAATTAATTTGATTAATTATGACATTTTTTAGAGTTAAAAATGACGTTTATTACCCTATCCTCTAATATTTATTTCTTTCATTTTAACATTCTATTTATTTCTCAAATCCCCCTGCTAAGTTTTCTCCGTACGCTGGATCCATGATCAGGCTGCCTACTTCATGTCTGAAAAGGAAATTCCTTTAATGGCCCAAACATGTGGAAATGGCTCGGAGTGGAGCGCGGTCAGGACTGTACGGAGGATGTGGTAATCACTCCCAGCCTACAGAGTTCCTGTAATGTCTAAGTGGTGTTGGTGAATGATTGTGTGTACAGTTTCCACAGATAGATGCATCTCTTCATCAAGGCGACAAGTTATCCATTGATTTTCAAGGATCAGGCATTCTACTCACTGAATGTTCATGGGAAAAACTGCATTGGGCTCTGAGCTACCTTAGCTTGGATGGTAATTCACAGATGTATGGCCTTCTTTAGAAAAAATTTTAACTATTCATGTTTTACTGCGGGTAAGAGTCTCATCACCGTACTGTGTTCGAAGTCTTCTGTTAATGTCAATTAGGTTCACTCCTTCATTTGAAAGAAATTTAACAACAAGTCCCAGTTAGACTCGAATATACTCCTTGTATATTTTGATGTTCATAATGAAGTTAATAGCAATATTTCATTAATATTTTATTAACAGCAACTTTCAAAACTAAAAATTATTCTTCTCAAAGTAGTATTCATAGGAGTAATAATTTTGTAAGTTTACCTTTTATCAAGACAGATAATAAACAACTCAAATAAACAAATGAATAATTAATTGATTGATTGATTGATTTATATCAGTAACCACTTTATTTTAGTCAGCGTGGCTGTGGATTTGGAGTCTAATCCAGAAACAATACAACAGTGCATAATAATGACTGTGCATAATGATGACAGTGCATAATAAAGACCTCAAATCTTAATGTGTCTCTGGTCAGATGTGCCATGCAGATGTGTATGAGTGTACTATTCGAGCAATAAAGTGGAAGAAACAGAAGGAAATCCTCTTGAAATGATCCTTAAATCAGGAGGAAAGATAATCGAGTAACAGACTGTAAATTTAGTCTAAGCACTGTAGCTGCTTTTGCATTATATGGTGTGGTGGAGCTCTAAAGCCCCTGCTGCATGGATGACTTGCTCTTGGGTGAGAAGAGCTGTGTAATTACATGTGATTAACCTGTGGGAGACGCCCCTGGCACACTGCTCGTCCTCCTGGTGTGCCAAACCTGTGCAATCAGAACAACTACACAAGGTGCAAAACGTCAGGTTCATACTTTTACCCTGTACCCTGTCTGTTCCCCAGTGAGTCACAGATAAACCATGGTGTACGTTTCATGCTATGAGGAGAACTGTGTATGGTTAGCTCAAAAAAACTGACAAAATTCACACATCCACTTCCATCAGCTGTAATTAGTGAGTTGACTTATTACTAATAATGACAGTAATCTGAAATATATGTAATGAGAAAAACACTTCAGGATATGCTGGTATTGATATCGTGGTGTGATGCCAGGAACATCATGAACTTGGTTATTTTTTTCCAATAACAGCACAAACAGTAGAGTTTTATTAGCTGAAGCTACTGTGACCCCGACAGCGATAATGAGGCTGCACTTTATTTGTATCAGGATATGCATGTGCTGTCAGTTAGGATGGCAGTAATGTCCAGAGAAAAGTTCTAAAAGATCCTGCTTTTTGTGCTGAAGTGAAAGCTACTGTATGGTGAAACCTCACAATAAAAAGAAGACTTGCAGAAGCTGCTTCAGATACAACGTGATGATTTTCAACATTAAAGGCAAACCTTTTTGCCTGTGAATAGTTCTCATTATTCTCTAATTAAACACAATTACACTTACATTTACATTGAGTTTAGTCATTTGACACGTGCACTGATACTTTCATGTAATCCATACTTATAACTAATTATCCTGTAAGTAATTATACACTGGATAACAATGACACGGCGGATTGTCTTTTTTTTTTTTTTTTTTGAGTAACTGGGTGGTGTAACAGCTAGTCTAACTCTGTTCACCCTGCAAAACGACAAAGTGACCATTGTGTTTCAGTGGATTTATGTGTCACAAAGGTACAATTTCAGCGACAGCGACAATCAGTAAAGCAACAGATATGAATTCCATCATTGATTACTTTGTCTAATCATATGAACCTCATATAGTGTATTATGACATTTTTCTCCCTTTCTTCATTTTAGTTTCTTTCAGTAATTAGTTCCCAGTTTTTTTTTTTTTTTTTTTTTGAGGTTCGGTTAGATTAAGTTAGACTTCCTCTGCGTTACAAGAGTTCAGTCTCATATATGATCAGGTACATGCTTTAATATCTGTGAAAAGGAGAGGCAGTGAGTGAGTCCTCCTTATCCAGAGACCCGGTGGATGAAACAGTAAAGACGAGTATGAGAGAGCTGTTCTAACAGAGTTTACCGAAGCAAACTTTCTTCCTCAGAAACGTCTCACATCATTTAATTCTATCTCCACATGGGGCAAACACCTGCACTTAGAAGATATTTATTCCAACAAGAGAGAAACTTAAATCAAGTGTTTATATGGCTATATTCAATAAATGTATATTATGCATTATGCATTTTTATACCGATTTGGCAATTCTTCTGATTATCAGTGATGTATTTGGGTCCATGTCGATGCTCCTAATAAATGGGAATGAAGTGATTACAAAATAAATACAAAGTTTGGAAGGAAGCAGCAGAGATCAATTACCTCTGGAGAGTTTTTGTAGTTAGTACAATTATCAAACGGTTTTAAAACCTTAAACAAAGCAAATACAAAATACTTTCTGTTAAATGTTCTAGAATAAGTAAACGTCATCACTCGTGCTTCCTGTCCAGATGTTTGTATATCTTGGTAGCTATTATCTTAAAATTATTAGAAGATTATTGAATTAATTATTAAATTAACACATTAAATTGCAGCATTATTAAATCAGAAAAACACTCGAAAACCCGGCATTCGTATGGAGCCATACTGTAAGTCACTCAAGGAAGACCAGCAATTCACAGTCAGAGCTGTTCGAGTGGGGTTCGGCAGGGGCTTTCAGCTACTATCACAGCGTCGGGAAGCTAGAGAAATTCCCAGAGGGAGTTGTGCATGAAAGATTTTCTTAAATGCCCCTCACCGGTGTACTACGCAGCACGAGACCAGCTTAATCTGAACAGCTACCAGGAGCCAAATCACAGGCCAAAGGAGTCAAAGTGGTAGTTCATCTGTACCTGATGCTCATTTGTTTATTCTTTATAAATTGACTAAATTGAACAAGAAGTATTTAAAATGCTGTGTGTTAATGTTATCATGATCGTTATAGTGGCTACCAGTTTGCATTTACCTGTTTTTATCTGTACTGTATGTATTTTTGTGCTTCAAATGTTTCTCAAACTGTATGCTTCTCCACTAGGAGCTAATAGTAAGTCTTTAGGATAGGTCTACTCTAAAACTGGGCCTTTCTGTTGCGGCCATGACAAATTAATGTCCACATTTGTCAGTTTTGTATTGTAAATATCACACTAAGGACAAGCAGCCGGTTTGCTAATCATGTCATGACACTGCATGTTGGCAAATTATGAGTAATTCTTGTTTTCACACCTAGCTAGCCACTACAGTTTGCTGCTTGCAACAGTTACACTGCCTTCTCATACTGTAGCTAACACGGCTAACGACACTGTCAGCAGTACGCCAGTGGTGTCATTAGTCCTTGAAAGTCTATTGACTTGCACTCAAAATCATCAGCTTAATCTGTGCGGGGGAAGGGGGTGCCGTGCAACTCGCACTGTGTTCACACAAACGTTCCTCAGTGAGTTGTTTGCAGTAACATTCTTCTACCAGAGAGGGCGTCACATCCCAGATTTACACACTATCTCTGTAAGACCAGCACAAAGTGGAGTTTACATCTGATCCTTTCAGCTTTCAGTCCTTTATAGGATGTTAGACAGGAAATGTTTAACTTTGTTTTCAGCCTGATTTATTTACAAGTACACACACATTTATTATGATGATTTCAAATCCTCAATGATTTCTAATATTTCGCTTTGATTATGGCACATTCACTCTAGCATTATTTTGAAAACCTCATGCAAATTAACAACATTTAATTCCATCCAGTGTTGCATTTATTTTCGCCCAACATCTGGTATTGATGATGGGAGAGTCAAACCACTCTTGCCATCCCAGAATGCACTTGTGCCATCAGGGACGTAAATGCATTGATGTGATTACCTGGTCATTAAACTACTACATTTAAGTTTTCAGCTAACTTCATTTTACTGCCACATAACGTTGCATTGTCTAGACCTGACCACCAGAACCAACCCCAGATTATAACACTGCCTCCAGAGGCTTGTACAGTGGGCGCTATGCATCAGTTCATGTGCCAATCTTTACCATTGTCCTTCCAGATTTTAATAACGCATGGACAGTTCTTAACTCAATTCCAGTAATTTCAGCAATCTCCTTAGTTGTTTTCTTTGCTTGCATTCAGGATTAAAGCTACGAAAAAAGAAGTAACGAGGATATGGTTGGTAGCTTGTTGTAAACTAAAGCATGAAGAGATTCTGTGCATTTAAGAAACATACACAAGTATTTCTAGATATTATTGTGCATGTCTGTGACGGTTACGCAACAGCATTCCAGTTTTCTCAAATGCATAAGTGTGTTAGGAGCTTTTGGGGTAAAAAGACCCTTTCAAAAGATACCACATTATACACACTGGTGGCTAAATGCATGGCCTGACATACTGTAGTAAGCATACACAGGCAGCTTTTGAGCAGCTCATCATTCATCTACAATACATAGCCCACATGTGGACACTGCATGTTGCAAAGACAATTTCATGCACAGTCCCAAAATGAAATGTCATTCCCTGCTTTACTTCTTGCATCATAGACACCTCTGAAGCTCAAGCATCCCCAATATTTATCAGGAGGCTCATTTAACATGTGGACAGGAGAGTACCAAAAACTCATTGGTGTCTCCCATTTTTGGACTTCTATACTAATGTTATATGTTAGCAAGTGGCCACATACAGTATAATTTTTTTTCAAATGGTAAAAATAGAATATATATGGTAATATACTGTACAATATATCTGTAAGCTGCTTTGCAATAATGTTAAAAGCTAAAAGCTCTATATAAATAACATTGAATTGAATTGAAGTATGCATCTCTCCGAGATGCATCTTTGTAATTAATAATCATAATAACCATAATTTATTATATATTTTTAAACAATGCTAATCAAAGTGGCAAACCCCAACAGAGAGGAAAAGACTGCACTTCCATGCCATCATCGCGCAATAAAACCGTGCACTGAAGCACGAAATCTTCCAGTCCACTTGAGGCCTTTATAATGAAATAATGCACTCCAGAAAACATCAAGTGCCTATGATAGCTAATGATGCCATTTAGCTAGAACACATGAGGAGCTCACTGATAGTAACGCATACTCCTGGAGCAGAAGCCCTAAAGACAGGTGGTGGCATCGTATCAGGAGAAGCTCTGGCAGCTCCTCAATAATGTGCTCTTTCACTTTAGGCATAGGCAAGATTTAATTTATACTGAAGAAATAGGTAAGAATGTACTAATAAAATGTGCATTAAGATTGTTTGACATTTAAGATAGTTGTGTAACCTGGGTGAGTAAAAGGCAGAGGATTGCATTTGAATCTAATTTGTCAGGGAAATGTAGATCTCTGGTGGCAGGGGGTGCACAATGCAAACAGTAGGCTGTGACAGTAGCCAGTCAAACACAGCCCTGGGGCAGGGTTACAACTCTCCATGCATGCAGTTCTGCTTTTTGACACTTAAATGATTGGACAGAATGTCAGATGTCTTTTTATAAGTGTTAAAAAAATAATAATCAAATAAAACAGATGTACAGCTATAAATAAGCAAGCAAAGATAGTAGACTTCGAGTTCTGTTTTGATACCTGCTCATTAGTAATAGCTCTCTAACTAGCTTAGCAAAGTCTATGGTCCCCCAAGACGTTCCACGTGTTCGAACAGGGAATGGCGCCAAATAGGACAAAGAACATTCATGCACGTTCCATTCAAGCTCCGCAGGTCTAAACATTTAACCTCATTTATTATAGCTGTGTAAGAAAGACACCTGGGGGCTACTGCTATTATCTAAGCATCCACCTTCTCAATTTTCACCTCCAATAAAAATAAAAGACATGATAATACCTAACTAAGCCATCTAAGTGTAGCAGTTTCACAAATATTTTACTGGGTGAAACGTGCACGCAAATGAGGATTTGAACACACACCTTAACCTGTAACGTGAATCACCTCGTGATCGTATGACCTCATCACACAGGTAGCTCTGGTTTGGGGCATCTCACTTTGCTGCAGAAGAGAGTTAAACACAAACCTAACAAGTCTCACAGACCACAGACTATAAATAGAGCATTATCTATGCAACACAACATAGGCAGCTGACCAGGGTTATCAGACAGTACCTTTGTGAGACAACAGGTGGTGAATGTGTCAGTCAGTCAGTCAGTGAGGGAGCGAGCGATAGCAGGCGTAGGTAAACACACGCCTCATCACTCTTAATTCTCCCAATCCCTAACGACAACTGCATGATGAAATAGAGATTCTCGGTTTGAAATGAAATAAAGTTGCAGTTTTCTTTAGATGTCAAACAGTAGAGGTTACACTAAAATCTCTGATTATGTATTGTGCCCATTACAGAGGCTTAAGCTCTACCCACTTGGCAGAAACACATCTGGTCACACACCAGTCAGCCATAACATCAGCTGACCCGGCCTCCAATCTCCCCAGATACCAATCCATTTGAGCTCCCATGGAATGCAAGCCACAGCACCCAAGGATCTGCTGCTAACTTATGAAGTCATGTTCCTAGAGCCCAGAGCCGCCTCAGTGGCACCTAAACCCAGGTTTAGGGAACCCAAAACCTAGGTGGTTTCAATGTTATGGCTGATTAGCGTATACTGTATGACTGAAAGCTACATCTTAGTTTGTAGATGATCTGAATCCATGTTAATTCCTAATTAGAGGAAATTCTCAGAATATTACAATTAATCTGATTAAACAACATACTAATGACTTAATAATCAAATACATATAACTTACATAAATCAATTTAAATGTATCTGTTCCTTTTAAATGTCTTCTTTGCAAATCTATCACTACACTACCCACAGTGTGTATAATATTACCATAATGATCTTGTGTCTGGCTACTTTAGCTACTCACACACACACACACACACACACATTCCTACATATGCAATCTTTAACAGAATGCCAGCTCAACCCCAACCTATGATCCTGAGCATAGATCCATTTTCTCTAAAGAATCTACCAACCACTACAGGTGTAGACATAGGGATTATTCTAGTTTATTCCTATTCCTACCGAGAAAAAGTTTATTCAGTAATAAAATCTGTAGGTATCATTTCCCCAACTGCTTTAATCAAGTATAAATTCTTATAAAGCTTATGTATTTGATAGTCTTCAGGATGAGTAACACACAGGGGAACCCAGCAAGAAAAATAGGTAATACTGTATCTAAGCACAGATTTAATGCTCTAACACAACCAATCACGTATTCAGTGTGGAATGACCAAGGTGGCACGATCCCACTTGGCAAGGTGTTAACTGCCAGCCTGCCTACTACTGAATTAGCACATAGGCGCATACTAACACTTATAATGGCCAATAGCAAGTTGTGATTACAACTAAGACAGAAATAATACACTTTCAAAAACCTGGCCTCTTTGGCATGTTTTCGAGAATCCCTGCCATTAGCAACACCCGTGGCCATTCAGGGAAGGTTAGGGATTAAATCCCAACATTTTTAGCTTGAAAGTGACCCAGTGCCAAAGTCATAGCACTTCTGTGAAGAGTAATACACCTTTACTTAAAGCATTGATCAGATACAAAGTGTGGGAACAGTAACCCATTGTACGTTGTGTTTTGTGCATATGGCACAAATATTTTTTATACGTTTTAACATGAAAGTATGGTATTTATTAATAACCAAATATACAATAATCTCCAAGCTGGACCTTTTACGTTTAGAAACTTCAAAAAGAATTTCCAAGAA
The DNA here is from genome assembly GCA_030014215.1 of Clariallabes teugelsi. Classification (NCBI taxonomy): domain Eukaryota; kingdom Metazoa; phylum Chordata; class Actinopteri; order Siluriformes; family Clariidae; genus Clariallabes; species Clariallabes teugelsi. The sequence continues at coordinate 26,171,539 of JAQMYG010000033.1, forward strand.
ATTTGAACAGGAACAGGCCATTCAACAGACGTAACCTGTGACTAATCACAGAACGTTCCCAGGAAAACCCATGAGTGCATCAAATTTTATTTAAATTTTTTTTTGTCACTGGCAGCTTTTGACATTATCTTTTTCTGAAAAGCTTCTTGAGTCATTGTGTTCCATTTTTTTTCCTGTCAGAAACTGGTGCATATTTGTGATAATGATTATGCAGAATGGCAGCCTTAAGATTTATGAAGCTTGTGATCAGAAACGTCTATCCGGTTAGTCACAAGCACTAGAACTCCAATGATGCTGTTAAAAATGACGCTGGCTGGCAAACGATAAACAAACCACAATCCTGTAACGCTGCTCAGTGTATATGAGCGTGACAGTGTCATCCTGCATGGCACCTGTGTTTAGCATAGAGTCAGTAGAAATGACAGTAGACACGATAGTTATAATTTTTCCAGGATCCAGAGCCTGAGAACCTGAGAACATTGAGCATGAAGTGGGAATGCATCCTGGACTGGGCACCATTACATCCTTTAATTGAAAGTGTGATGATGTTCTTTTGGCTGCTCACACAGGTTGACATAGTGGATTTTGACTTTGGCAAAGGTTTTGTGTGGGATACCCTAGCAGATGCAACCCTCCCATTTTTATCTGGGCTTTGGCTCAGCATTAAGGGGTAGACATAGAGGTGTTCTGCAACCTCGGTGGCTGCGTGTAGGGCATTACCTGGGAATCAAACCCAAGAAGCAAACACTAAGTCATCAATACCCTTCTTCAGTGGACAGTCTATTGATAATTATAGCACAGTGAGTACAGTATTTACAGTACAACTTAGTTAGGGTCTTGTTAATGTATTCTTAGATTTCCCTTAGACGGTGGTTAATTTCCCAAGCTCCTCTTTCTTTGTTCATCCCTTATTCCTTATATGGTAATATTTTCCTGGATCGTCTGTTTCCGGATATCTATGCAACTTCCTGTCTTTGTTTCCCGCATTTCATCAGAACATGTTGAACAGCTTATGATCTTTGACGGAACAAATGTACGTGACACAGGACAGTTGGCACAGTACTTAAAAAACTATTTTTCTATGACTAAACTAGAGAACATTCGACACTCCGTCATGTGCGCATGTTTCCCTCCTGGTCGGCAAGCATGTCGGATGCAACTCTTCCTTCTATTTTAAACCTAACAAACTGGAAATAGTTAGTGCAGAGTAACTCTCCACCAAACTTCGAGACCTACTATAGGGTGGGATTATCACCGAGTCATAGGCATGACCGTTTTTATACATAGTACATTCAGTGACAAGCCACTGGTGCAGTAATCATGCTTCAAAAAAAGAAATGCGGTTTCCTTTAGTCCACAGACAGCTACACACTGGTAATAAGTTCTCCTTCTTTCTGTGATTTCCACTGCAACGCTCGGCATGAGCCTGTTCCACTGAACATCCTGCGGTTCGTAATTTTCTAGTTGTTTTTAGAAGCTGCTAAACGCCCTGCGCAAGAGAAACATATTTCTTAGTTATACGGACTTTTAATTAGGGTTTGTTTGCTGGACTATACAGTATACTAGATATACTGGACTCCACATGGGTATCTATGTAGTGGGTATCTGGAAAGTAACCCATCTGATAACACTACTTTCACATCTCCAGTTACAGAACCCTCACTCACTCTCACTCATCTTCTATACCGCTTTATCCTGTATTCAGGGTCACGGGGGACTGGAGCCTATCCCAGGAGGCTTAGGGCACAAGCGGGGTACACCCTGGACAGGATGCCAATCCATCGCAGGGCACACACACAAACACACACTCACACACCCATTCACACACAACGGGCAATTTGGGAACGCCAGTTAGCCTAACCTGCATGTCTTTGGACTTTGGGAGGAAACCGGAGTACCCGGAGGAAACCCACCAAGCACGGGGAGAACATGCAAACTCCATGCACACAGACGGGACGGGACTCGAACCCTGACCCTGGAGGTGCAAGGCGACAGTGCTTCAAAACTAATTTTGATTATTCATACATGTGAATTAACACAAGATGTATCCAAACACATCTGGAATGATGATTGACATGGTGCCTCATAAGCACACACCTCCAGATTGGAGTTTCACTCCTCTGTTAGCTGGAAGCACCTCAGCAAACATCCTGACATCCAGCTTCACCTCTTAGTCTGCGGGGTGTACACCATGCTCAGGTAACACATCTTCTGAGATTAGAGGAGGTGATTAGAGAGGGAGTTAGTGAGTGGGCCGTGGCAGCTCCTTACACCTGAACCACGGTGGCCTGTACAGTAGATACTGCTATCAGGTTACATGCTCAAAAAAGCTGAAGAGAAGCTGGGATGCGGTTGGTGGAGTAATGCCTTTTGTGTTTATGCACACATGGATTTTGAACAATGCTAGCCCTCTGTCTCTGCTCATTCTCTTTCTTCCTCAGCTCAATGTGGAAACGACGCTCTCGTTTTGGTATCTGGGTGGCAGTCACACCTGTTATCTACATCATCTGTTGGACAGCTGGAGCAAGTGGAGCCTGTCATTATGTCACAAAGCAAAAAAACAAAAAAAAAGTCAGGACGCAAGTAAATTCCTAGAAATCCTCATCGCTGTTTAGTCAAATGGAACATCAGTAGGAGGTACTGTATATACAGTAATATAAAAATTAGCACAATGATTAACAAACTCTTCCTGTTTGGTTTTGTACGATCAGTTCTGTAACTTTGAAAAGACAAAATAACCAGACTCGGTGCAAATACCACCGAAATGATGCAAGCAGTCAGTTCAACTTCAGTTTCACTTCAGTTCGATTTCTCTTTAACCTTTGCATAGTTTAAGCATACAAGGCTTGAAAGCTACAATTACAAGAGGTCTTTCCAGAACTTTCAGACATGACTAATATATACTGACAACTTTACAGCTATTCTAAAAATGACCCACATTTACACAACAGCTCTCTGTATGTTCACTATAATCAGCCTGTGACAGCAGGAAGGAGAAGGAGAGCACAGTAGGGAAAGAGAAAGAGAAAGAGGAAGGGTGGTAGCATGCATTACACAAGTACTTAAGCAAATGATGCTGTACACTGGATGTGTCCCCACTGAGAAAGACAATATTAGCTGGTACATAGGGCTGGATAATTGGCGCTGGGTGCTCTTGCTCTGCTGAGGTATTGAGACCTTGCACAAGGCCAGAGCCGGAGGAAGACACGGGCTTATTAACACCACATGCTGTCCTGTGAATGCTCCACCTTCAATGGGACTCAATTAAGTGCAGAAAGACATCAGCGGATACGCAACACTTTGCAGCAACCAGGATAGAAAAGGCATGTCAGGGATATTTTATGTCATAAAGGTTTAAAAAAAAAAAAAATCAGTCTACCAGGATAGCTGCTAGAAACTCGAAAACCTATGAACTTATAATGCTCAGTTGCAGGTCAGGTATTCATTATACATATTAAATAAAGGACTTTATATTTTTGTAAAAAACCTTCCTGTAGTCAAGTTTCTAAGCGATCTGCTGGACATGAACGGACTTTGTTTTTGCATTTATAGCAGGAACGAAACCACAATGTATTTAAACAATGCCACACATCAGTGATGTGACAGAGGTCCACATTTAACAGTCCAAAAGACAGCATCTGTCCATGCATGATTTACAGTAGGTCAGAAAGGCCCCCGTGCTGACAGCCTTGAGGACGCATCATTATGCTGTGTATGTGTGTGTGTGAATGTGTATCCATGTCTAGTGCGTACACATACACATACACATCTATTTATCATTCAATTATGACTCCCCAATCCTCAATATCTAATTATATCACACACATAATAAACATACTAGTAATCAAACCTTTTTGTACAAGGCCTGAAATATAGTTCACACATACAGTAAGCCTACATACTGTACATGTAGGCATTTATTACTACTCTCATGACATGTGCAATTGGAATTTCTGAGCTCTGTTATAACTTTTGTGGGGCCATAAGGTTATAACCTTATAAAACCATCCGGGTAAAATCATGGAGGTCATTACAGGCACCACAACATTAGCAGCAAATGTTTTACATACTGTGAGTTACAAGGTGGGACCACTGTGAATCAGGCTTGTTTGTCCAGCACATGCCACAGATGCTTGAATTTGCGGGCCAGGTCAACACCTTGAACTGTTTTTGTCATGCTCTTCATGGTTCAGTTTGGATGCTCATATGCCCATTGGAGGCACTTTCAGCAGGGATCAGTGTGGGCACTCTGACTCATCTGTGACTACTCAACCTCTATAATGTGTACAATAAGCTCTGATGCACAGGTGTTCTGTCATCGTTCTATCATAGCACTAACTTTTTTTTAGCAATTCGTGACAGTTATTACATGAGATTGGACCAGACAAACTAGCCTTCAGTGAGCCTTTGGTACCTGGTTTACTGGTTGTCCTTCCTTGGACCACTTTTGGTAGGTATTGCCCACTACATACCAGGGACACACCACAAGACCTGAAGATTTGGAGATGCTCTGACCCCATTGTCTGTCCATCCTAATTTGGCTCTAGGCAAAGTCACTCAAATCCTTACCCTTGCCCATTTTTACTGCTTCCAACAAATCACATTTTTCTGGCTTCCTCTCGTATTTATCACCCCTTACATGTACCATTGTAACAATATTTACCTTTCAAATTTCACACACAACAGGATCTAGGGTTTGCACGGAATGACAAGGGGAAAAAACACACATTAAGTGAGTGTCATGTCTGTTGGTGGAAAAGACTTTTTAATGGCCAGACTGATTCCAGATTATGAGTAGGCTATGGCCAGTCTAATAATAATAATAATAATAATAATAAGTCCTTACAATTATGATCAGCAGGGAATCATCTTAAAATACAAAACACACTGAATTATGAGGCAAATAGCCTACAACAGCAGAAAACCACATTAGGTTCAGCTCCTTTTAAGCAAGAGCAGGAATCTGAGGCTACAATGAGTACAGACTCGGATGAAGACCAAGCTATGAACTATGGGGGGATCAGAAAACCAGGATAAAATTTAAATAAAAGTCTGACATACTGTATATACAGTACGTGGATACAACAGATTTTAAAATGCTACTTAAATGTCACACTCGGTATGTTCCGTTATAGAAATGCTGAAATAGTTGCTTTGAGGAGAGGTTCAAAATAGAGCACCAAATGCGTACACACTCACACACACACACACACACACACAGAATTATCAGAAGGCCCTTCAGTTAGAGGGATGTCTCTACTTGTTCCATTACAAAAACAGTCCTGTGGACCTACCACTGTCTTTAGCCAGGAAAAGCACTGAAGCAATGTCTGATAAGAGCAGGAGAATAGGCACATTGGGGAGAAGTAAAGAGAGTGACAACAAGTAAGATTGACAGAAAGCCAAGAAGAAGCCCAGAGAGACCGAGAGAAAGACAGAAAGAAACAAATAGAAACATAGCGAGATGAGGAGAGAAAATGAAAGCTATGTAGAAAGGGTATGGTGCTCAAGGGATGCTGCAGGGTTCTAACTCATAGCCGTGCTTGTTGACAGTAGGGAACAGGGGTTGAATGTGTTTGCACTGACCAAACAGACCCAACAGATCTGACCTAGGGGAAAGAATTATATCTACAAGCCAAGATGGCACATCAAAAAAGATACAGAGTTCTCCAAATTTGTGCTTCTAAACCCTGGACCACGCTTCTTCTACTGGACAATTAAACTCAGTGTACAGACAACAGCAACAGTCATCTGGTTTATGTGGGATGAAACGAAGGTAAAAAAAAAAAAAAAAGAAACAGCTGGATGACTCACCACCAGATTCCCAATCACCATGACCAGCATGAAGACCAGGATGCAAAGAGGCTGTCCAGCAACTTCCATACAATCCCACATGGTCTCGATCCATTCGCCGCAGAGAACCCGGAACACGATTAGAAAGGAGTGGAAGAAGTCTTTCATGTGCCATCGTGGCAATTTACAATCCTTGGAGAGCTTGCAAACACACAGCTCGTAGTTCTTCCCAAACAGCTGCATCCCCACCACGGCGAAGATGAAGACGATGATGGCCAAAACCAGAGTGAGGTTCCCTAAGGCTCCCACAGAGTTGCCTATGATCTTTATCAGGGTGTTCAAGGTGGGCCACGACTTAGCCAGCTTAAAGACTCGCAGCTGTGAGAGGAGAAAAATGAGTTTCATTAAATTTTTCCTGTCTTTAATAATGTCATGGGAATAAAGCTAATAAAAGAAGTGTCTGTTAAGGCAGTCTGCTTTATGTAATATCAAGAGCTTTCCTCCTCATGAAGAGGTACCAGAACATATAGTGTGTTTTTGATGTAGTATTTATGATTCCTGACCCCTTGTTTCAGTGATACACCTGAAAAGTCCATTATTCTGCTTTCTTCAGCTGAATCAGAGGTCAGATCTCATATGAATATAATTTACCCAAAGGAAAAGGCAATTCACTGAAGGGGAAAGCACACAGGATGGGAAAAACAACGTTATCTAAATGACCTGAGAATTTACAACCAGGTCTTATTGTACAGAAAAAAACAAAAGGACAAGTACATTTTCTTGCTAAAAAATAAGTTGTCATTTGGATATAAATAAGCAAATACTTATTAAAGATGCTTTGACTGAATAATTCCTGCATCGATTTATAGGTTTTAGCTTTTCTTTTCTTAAACAACCTTGTCTTAACACCTATCCTGTGGTCGTGGAAAAGAAGTTGCTGTTTTTCAGCTGTCCAACTATTGGCCTTCATCAACAGCAAACAAGAAAACAACTGCTGTAATCATGGTGAAAAAAATGTGTCTAGAAAAAATAAAATAAAAAATTACCATTATTGGAGATGATTTAAACGGTTGATGATGCTGCATCATAAAAATGTTTAATATTTCAAAAATAAGAGCATTTCCACATGCACAATGTACAGGATTGGGACTAAACAGCTGTGTGGCCATAAGAAAACCACTTGTTAGTAAGGCTAATAAAATGTTTTAGTTTGCTAGGGTGCATAAAGATTGGACAAAAAAAGTAATGTGGTCTGATCAGTTCGGGTTGACTCTATTCCAGAGCAATGGGTGGGTCAGGGTAACGAAATAAGCTCATGAAGTGTTGCACCCATCATTGCATAATGCCCAGTGTACAAGACTCTGGAGGTGGTCTTATGATTTGGGGTTGCTCCTGTTGGTCAGGTCTAGGCTCAGCAATTTTATGAGGCAATAAAATGAAGCCAGCTGATGACCTGAATGACCAAGTTATCACATCAATGGATTTTTTTTTTCTCCCCTGGTTTTATGGGGATATTCCAGGATGACAATGCCAAGATTCATTGGGCTCAAGTTATGGGATCATCAATTATTTTCACACCTGACTTGGTCACCACAGTGTCCTCCTGACCATAACCTTATTCAAAGTCTTTGAAATGGAGAAGATTTTTTTGGATTAGTTGACACCCCTGTCATTGCTATGGCCAAAAATCGATGCAACTTCAGATAGAAAGGGTCTCGAAACAATGACATGGGGAATGTGTGCAGTAATGCAAGCTAAAGGTGGTTCAGTGAAATATTGTGTAAGTGTGACGTTTTCTTTCTTTTCGTTTTTTTTCTTCAAAAGACAGGCATGTGCCTTTTTCTGAACTTCTTATGTGTTCTGAGTAAGACCTCAATAGTACTAAAGCACTAAGACCTGAGTAATAGTTCACTCTGACCTTGTCTGTTTAAATTCCATCAACTGATTGAGTCTTGTAAAATTCATCTGGGCTTATTTTATGCCTCTGTTTGGTGTATTATTGAAGTATTTAACATGGCTATTAAATAAGACATTACCAGTCTGAATGAACGCAGAACAGACAGGCCTTCTACATTAGAAAGCCCGAGCTCCATCAAGCTGAGACAAACGATAAAGCTGTCAAAGATGTTCCAGCCCTGTTGGAAGTAGTAGTATGGGTCCTGTGCAATGATCTTCAAGACCATCTCAGCTGTGAAGATTCCTGTAAAGACCTGTGAATGGAGAAACAAGAATGAATTCAATTTAATTAGCACAATTAGAAAAGTATATCTTGCTGTTTTCATAGTTAAATATTTAAGCATGTGTGTAAATGTACCCTTAAAGAAACACTTTTGAACATAATTTTATCTAGCACATACAGTACTGTGTAAAAATCTTGAGCCATCTATAATTTCCTACATAGTAATTATGTAGATGAATTTACAAATGTTTTACTGTGACAGACTGCAAACTGCCTAAAGATACCATTTATAAAAGCAGCAACCTCATTTCCCCTCTCGTCTTTTCCAGCCGCTAATCAAGCCGCTAATCACCGGCCTTATTAACTGTCATGCCTTAGGTTAGGTCACTGTGTGGCTTAACAAACCAAAAACATACAGCCTAAAAAATTATTCAGGAAGTGTAGAGAGCTATTCCTTAGGACTGCTTTAAAATATAAGATCTGGCTCTTTGGAAGCAAAATACGAAGGAATGACGGCTGGGTTAAGTATTTTGCACTTTACTCTTATACTCTTAGAGGCATTACCACAGGCAAGAATTTGGAAAGTTTTCCCATTATAAAAAACCTGAAAGTATGTGGAACTCAACTTTTAGTGTCTATGGTAAGGGTAACTACTGAGGCATTTAATTAGCATTTATGTGAAACTTGTAGTTTGTTAGAGTGCTTTAATAAATTTTTTAAAAGGTATTTGTACATGAAGCTCAACATTTGTACAGTATAATTTGTCCTTTCATCTAATGGGACTGCTTTTTCATGGAGCGAAATGTGTGCTTATTGTTCTTATTGTGCTTAAACCACATACCAGACGGAAAGTAACTACGATAAACAGAATTAATTTTTACTGCAATTACCCAAAGTTCGAAGTGCAAAAGTTGCTTTAAATGACATAAAAACAGCTTTAGTAAGACATTCTGTCATCCCAAGACATTTAATGTTAGAGTGAAACGGTTGCAGTTTGAATTTGCATTATAAGTTTCCCAGGCAATAAATGTCATTCGTGTATGTTCTTATACATAATTACATCCGTCTTCACCTTAATAACAATGTCAATCTTGTCAGGTATGAAGGCCACAAGTGCCTTGAGACAGTTTTCTTCGAGTTCAGCTCAATATTACACTGGAGTTTTATTGTAGCTACAGTATGTGGTGTTTTATCTCCTCATTCAAATACAATAGACATTTTTAGACCCACTGAACTGTCAGTTATGAACCCAGGTCCAATACCACTAAATTTAGGGAATTCTGTTGATGAGTGGTGTTTTGTCAATGTCTATAAACCATTGAAATTGTACATAAAAGGTTATGGATTGGGTGGATGTGGCTAATGTTTTAGTTTCAACAAACATGACAAGGGGAAAAAATCACAATTCTTGTCATTGCTAATTATGCATGTTCTTAAAACCACCTTTTTAGCAAGGAATGATTGGAACTTTCGAAAGGAAGGGCTAGTGCATTAGTAAAAAATCTGCAGCTACTCTAACAGGTCTGCTTTTGGGAGTTGCTTTTTCCCGAAGATGATGTCGTTCTGGTTGTTGTTGCGAGAGAAAGGCTTGTGAACGTGACACAGGATACGTGACCCAAGCACTGGGGGAGGCTGAAGATCACAGCCAGAGCTGGGCCTTTTAAAGCTGTCTGGTCCTGTCACCAGCCTCACCTTTGTGAAGCTCTGCAGGTTTCGGCATTACATCATCTGAGTGTGTTCTGTCTGTCATCTTTGTGTGCCTCACCTCTTTAATCTGAAGACCTGGCCAAAAGGGATCTCTCTTAATTTCTTTGAACTCTTTTTCACCCCAAAAGTGATCATCCTGTACAGTATATAATGACTCAAGATGTTAAAGCATTAAAGCAAATCTGCTGTGCTATCATCTCTCATGACCCTGTGACGGCCATCTTATTCTGAAGGATCTAAACAGCACCGACGCCGACTAGAGCGGCTGTGCATAACGCTTAGGTAAGAAAGATGTATGATCGGGCAGATTCATTGTGACTGGGATTAGAGCCTCGTTCTCTATCGCCTCAAGTGGGCCACTGTCAACACTCACCTTTCAACAAAACGGAGCTGTATTCTCATTTCCATCTCCACAGAGTAATTAGCTCAGCATACTGCTCATTAGCCCTGATGAGCTGCTGCCAAATGCGATTATCATACTACACAGAAAAAAAAAGCTCCTACAGAAGGGGGCATCTTGATTATTTGGGGCTTTCTAATATAAATTTCGTATCACCATGGGGCATTCCAAAAGACAACAGCTCAGCCAAAAAGCTGCAATGTAACCAGCTTTCATCTGAGGAGAAATAAAGCGGCAGGAGCCAACCCCAGAGTGTACAAGGATTCAGCAGCCCAAGTAATATGACGAAAAATCACTTATCTTAAAAACCACTAAGGTTTTGTATTTTGTCATGGCTTGCTTGCATCATTTTACACTCTTGAGTAAGATTGTGATCATTATGAGTGACTAGGCTCCTGTTTAAAAAGGCTGTTCTACATTTCCAATAAGCGTTCTATGATAATTTCCTTTTTTTTTTTTTTATGTGACTATATACCTATTATATGTTTTTAGTATTTTTGTGTTGCTGTTTTTAAATGTGATCTTACTTTGTGTCAGCTAACACAGGTATCAAACCGGTTTTGGGATTGCATTCAATTTTATTGATTGAATGTTCAACCATTGTCGTTGCTGTATAACTTTTTTGAGAAGAGATTTCACACATACTTGCTTGTTTATAGAGTTTTCCTCAGAATGATATTAATACTAGTTTTGTCAAATGAAAGTTTGACTCCTTGTGGCAGCAATCATATTGTGAGCGCTGTTTGTTCCTATAGTGGGGACCATGTCCGTTATCTAATTTTTAACTTGGCTATCGCAATTGGCAAGCACATGCTTCGGCACAATGTCTTTCTTGTGTTTTTAACACACCCAGAGTGAATGAGTGCAGTTGCCATTTGCCACTGATTATGTGTGCTGTTACACCGAGGTAGTTATGATTACTAACTGATGTCCTGTGGTCTCCAGTAAGAGCAATAAAAGTCGTTTCTGCAAACTGCATCACCTTCATAGCTTTTTTTTATTTAGTGTCTTACAGTACATTTAATGCATTCTTGTAAAAATAGTTCCCCTTGAAGGTAGCTTGAGCACACAACTTTGGTTTTATTCAAACTTCTGGAAGCTTTTTTAAATGAAACTTATACACCTCAGCACACCTGGTGATGTTGTATCAGTCATAGCCGCGTAACTGCACTGCGATTATGGAAAGCCATTAGGGTCAAACTTGGGCATTCGATTAATTTGCATTAAAAAAACTAATAACATGTTAAAATTCCTAGATTAACTGCATGTGTTAACACGTTAATAAAGACAGCCCAAATTAATAAATTTTTTGCTTTTTTAGTTTTGTTTCACACATTACACAGTGTAATGAGCCAAAAAGAAAACACAAAGTAATTGAGGAAAACTATAGCAAGTACATATATAAATTTTAGGGGTATAACGTACACATTTGTACCTTGGGTACGGAATATCCGATTAGGTGCTCGTTATGATCTGAGTGATTACTGTCTAGTTTTATCTTGTGCCGGGTGATTTTCTCCATTAATTGGTTACTTCAAGTAAACCAAGCAGGCGGCAGGTCACTGAAGATTTGTAGAAAATTATTCAAATATAACTTCGGAGATAAGGAATGTTGAAGGGAATTATTTATATAATTTAGCATTTCATTTAATTCGCCAGTCAGATTTATGTCATTTCCAACTTTGGTGTGTTTGACAGATGAAAAGCCCCATTTCGGGTTTTTTTAGCAACATGCTTCGTAACTAATTTGACTGTGTGATGTATATTTTCTTTCTTAGGTTCAGTGTATTAGATTTAACAAAACATTCATATTATTTGCGATATTTCATTTACTATCCTTAAACAACTAAATAATTTTTTTAAGAACAAACTTTTGTTCCTTTTAGTGAATTCCTTATGTGTTCAGGGAAATATGGCCAGTTTGGCACTTTTAACAAGTTTGTACAAGTTTATACATTTGCACATTAAATTCAGAATTAATAAATAGAAATTTCATGTCTTTTTTTTCACTTTACTGTACCACAAAGGCATCTAACCGTCACTTCAAAACTTCAAAAGGTAAATACTGAACCGAGACTTCTGCGTACATTGCCACCCCTAATAAATAACAAAAATCATAGAGAACTGGACATAGAGAACATTATTGCTGTCAATTACAGTAATTACTAGCTAATTATATACTAAATTCCTATTTTATTTTCCCTTTTTGTTTAGCGGTCCAAAACATACTACATTTTTATAAAGCTACAGCGCTGTCCTTTCTTACGCAATTTAGCAGCTTTTAGCATCCACATATAAAAAAAACGTCATCCACACCTACGACCACAACATATTTATTTCACTTCATGCAGTCAAGTTGCTTCAGGTTTTAACTGTTTCTCACTGCAATTCAAACGTGTTTGGTCCAGGACCAGTTGGTTTGCTCCTCTTCACCCAAGTGTGATTATTCTGCTATCTGCTGAAATGAACTGCACCAAAGTGAAAACCAAACAGACAAAACACTGCATATGTGAAAGCACTTTTACTGTATTCTCACTTTTAGAGTAAGCAGGATTAATGGGGGAAAAAAACTCAGCCGACGCTTAAACTAAACACTAGATTACTTTGGCATTATTCCTACACTGTGTATCTTCGACTATTCCTTATCCGTCAAAATTTAAGAGTAGTGAGCCTCACTTTGTCATGTTGTTTATTAGAGGGCTGGTGCTGCTAAAATCACAGTTTCGGCACATATTCTGACGTTGTTGAATGTAAGAACAGCTTATAAGCAAACCTGACCTCAGACACTCAGACAAAACAAAGCATGTCTCAGGGGTTAGTAAAACGTTATCTGGACAACTGCACACTCTGGCATGCATGACTCACTGAAAGGCTGACTCAAAGCTGCCTACCATACGGTCTTTCCAGCTCTTTATCCAGGAGACTAGCATATACAGGACGTCTCACAGAAAACACACTTGTTATGATGTCATAAGCAGTGCTTGTCCTGTACTACATTTAGACACAAAGAGTCTTACGAGCGCTACTTGTTACGTAGATCCAAGCAAGATTTTTGAGACAAAAAGTCTGGGTGATTTTTTTTGCATCAACAATAGAACTTAATTAAAGCAATATCAGGAGGGAAAGAGACGAGATCCTCTGTGACGTTCTGACACCCAATTACATATAAGAACACTGAACATTCTACATTATCTCTATTTTGTTCAATGCAAGTATTCTAGCTTTCTTTTCTCTAGAAAAGAAAAATGAATTCTAATCTAATTTGTGTGTCACTTTTAAGGTTACCCTCATAATTACTAACTCCTTTAAGCACAAACTAAAATAATTAGGCTTTTGACTGTTTATGTGGCATTCTTTGTGTGAAGATCATAATTAACTAGCAAGAATTCTGCCACAGTATCATCCAGTATTTTTTTTTATTTTTTTTTTATTTTACAAAAATGCAAAGTTGTTTCAGTCAGAAGTTCATGGCTATAAACTTTGTTGGCACCAGAGAATTCTAAGGTCCTGTGTGCAAGTCAATCATCACTCAGTATAAACGTACCACATAAGTAACCATGCCCAATTAAGATCCGTGTTCCATTTACACTCTGACAGATAAGAGCAAACTCAAAGCTTCAATGATGCAAGCCGAATGAGAAAGAAACTTATTAGGAGATGGAGGAATGCATAATAAAAAACACTCAGACAGAATCTAAGCTTAGGAAATAAAAAAAGCTTTGTTTTTGTTTTTCCTTCCTAAATGTCTCAAAATATTGTAACTTTACTGTACATGTACTGTAGAATTCAGTAACTTGCATTTTTCCAGAACACATTAAGTTCAAACTGACATTCTTTTCATGCCGACTTGATATTGGATTGAAGCCACCAGTCCAAGTAGCTAATAACTGTAAAAACCCAATAATAAACAGAATAGCTTCGAAAATGATGGATTGTTATTTCCTGTCAAAATTCAGTGTGATTAAAATGAAAAATAAAAATACCATGTATGATCGGCTAGGTTTGGCTGACGTCTGAGGTCCCACTTTGAGAAGTATTGTATCAGATCAGTATCTGTTTAGGTTTTGGTAAATTACAAACTGTGCTGGACTGGAGCTGAAGATCCCTGCCCTACTGTATATCTTAAAACATTTCTTTCACCAGACAGAACATTGTAATACCAGGCTTGTCTGGGAGTCTGAAGGTATTACACACACCAACAACTCTGTGTAAAACAAGTACCAACATATGAACCATTTTGTCAGACAGAACCTTGTAATATTAAAGTGAAAAAAAAAAGGTACTTATGCCTAAATTAGAAAATCTGTAGGGAGGAACACCTTCAACTAACAATTCTGTTATCCATCATGTGATGGAAGTGCCAAATAATGTACTCTCCACCAAGCACTTCTACTGTGTTTTTAATACGATTACATCTACAAAGCAGCTATGGCCAGGACAGGCTGTTCCTGGTGCTGAGACAGAGGTGAGACTGAGTCGATCTCAGTATAATCCATGCAAAAATAACGATTTCGACCACCCTGGGATGATGCATATATTTTCATATGCAGTCTCTGTCACCCAATATGTTCCTCCCTTGACGCCACTGTTGAGGAAACTGCATCATTTCTACAGCTTGATAAACACCAGCTTCCACGGTGAAGTGAGGCATATTGATTCGAGTGAGCGCTGCTGTCCTGACATGACTCTCTCCTCTCTCCAAGACATAATACAGACCATCTTCTCACAAGAAGCGGAGGTACACGGCAAGAGTGTAATACAGAGAACAAAGGAATGGTGACATGGATGGATGTTGCTTGCTTGCATTGCATAATGTATCACACACACAGTGGCTTCATTTGTACCCAAGTTTTGTTTTTTCCATAGTGAAAAGTCAAGAGTCTAAGTTTTGAATAAACTGCACACAATATAACATTCCCTCCCTTAACTCCGTGGTTCTCAAAGTGTGGGGCACGCCCCACTAGTGACAGGTGGGGCGCAATGAACGGGAGGTAATTAGTGAAAAATAATAGGAAAGTACCTATTCTAATTCATGCTTTTCTTTATTGACAATAAAGATCGGACACTCGAAACTAAACA
>JAQMYG010000033.1:26195842-26208191 GCA_030014215.1 Clariallabes teugelsi
TAAATAATATTTGTTGTTGTCTACATACAGTATATATCTCTCATACATGTCGTCTTAAACTGCCAAATACATTTTAACACTGTATTGTATTATATTATATTATATCTTTTCCGAGCTCCAAAGAGCTTTATTTTCTACCTCATAATAACACGACTAAACCACTTGTGGGAAATTTGGAGATGGAAAATGTAAATTTGCTTGAATGTTAAGGGATGATACAAAGAAAGAGTCTATTGTTGTCTGTGGCAATTTCCGAAAACCCTTCAGATGTTGCAGGCTGAATTCTGGGAAATCTTTTTTTCCTGGATATGACATGGGCAATTTTTACCTTATTTTTCAATCTTCAATGACACACTATTGGGCCAAAAGTTTGTGTGCGACACTGACCATTGTATACGCATGTGATTTTTGAACATGCTGTCCCAGATTTAGCCCCTATTTGCTGTTATTTTAATCTCCACCTTTCTGTGAAGGTTTTCCAACAAGACCATTAGATCATGCTGGGTATGGAGGCCTGTGGTGCAGTTTGAAGTCTAGTTCATCACAAATGTGTTCCAAGGGCACTACTTGGTGTGTGGAACAAGGGATTGTAAACCTACTGTAACTAAAGCTTCTGTAAACTAATATCCTTATTACCTTCTTCATCCATTTTCACATGCTTGTTTCTCTTTTTTTGAATAAGTTTCACCTTAAACAATCAAAGAAAATACATAGTAGCCTAACATCAGTTAATGATGCTTCTGCCATATATTGTCAAACGGTCTATATTAACAAAAATCAAGCTGTGCATATACAGTACAGTATGTGGTGGTCTTGGTATATTTAAACCGTGGTATATTTAAGTGTAAATTCCACACAGTGAATGTAATGTTTCAGTTAGCTTTTTGATAGCTACGTGTTGTAGCGAGACAAGCATAAGGCTAATCCGTTTAGTTTATAATCACATAAAATGTCTGTGATGCTCCACAGCAAAACAGAGGGAGCGCTTACACACTAAAAGTACTAAGATGACAAAAGACAGAGTTTTAAGTGCTCTGTTGTAAACATGGGAAAATTAGTCAACAGAACAAAACTGACTGATTATTTGATGTTATGGCCAGTTTAAAGGCCATAAGGCTGAATTTTACCTCAGATGATGAGATGACATGAAATTTCCATTAAAACAACATAAGTACTCACACTCCGTTCTTTGACCTTCTCCATGGTGCATGCGGGTAACGGTAGAGGGGTCAGAGGTCCTGGACTCGAGATGCCATTCTGATCGATAGCAACAAACAGCTTTCCGTTGATGTTGAGGCTGGGGTAGAAGACCTGAGAGCCATGACTGCTCGTACTTTGTCCGCTAATCCGTCTTCTTTGCCAGGGCAAGACGATAGAACCAGGACGACTCTCGACATCGCCTTGATTGCTAAATTCGTCATCAGCATCTGCTTCAGATTCTTTGTTCCGCAGCCGGAAGTTAAAGATACTAGCCTGGCTTTCCCGTTTGGTCCATGTGGACAAAGTCCGCACCACCAAAGCATGTGGCTGCTGAAAACATAGAACAGACTCGTGTGAAACTGCTTTCTGCATCACCTTAATAGCAAGTGAGAAGTTTGTCGCTATGAGGTGCTACACTGTATTTTAGTCACTGACTTGATTATCAGTATATTTAATATTTCTTAAATGATCATTTTACTCACCAAATCTTTTTGAGAAATTGTTCAATGTTTTAAAAGGGGAGGACAATCTGGGTTAAGCATCATTAAAGCAAGAAAAAGCTATAAACACTCACCAAGCCTCTAATTGTAATGTTAACCTTTATACAGTATCTTTCCCTATAAGTTTAGTCAGAAAAATAAAATAAAAACTTTAAAGTAATCTTGCTTTTTTTTCCTCCCCACATTGTTTTGTTTCACATTTCAAAGAGATTTTGTTAAGTTCTATCGGCTTTATTAAAGAGACAATCTACCTTTGTTCCCTCTAAAATATCTTGCTTTGGTGACTTTTCATCACCATCGTTCTCCATCTCTTCTGAAAGTGGCCTCAGGCTTTTCTTCCGGTTCTTGTGCTCTTTGTCTTCTTGAGGAGCCAAGGGAGACAGGTCAGGAGCCAACACTGACTCAGTCTCCTGAGATTTGTGAGCTGCCTGTAAGGCATGGCGTGATAAGAGAGGTGAATTGTCAAGCTGTGAAGACTGAGGCGTGTAAACACAAAGACAAGAAAATCAAAGAATTTTCTTTATGTATCCTATATTATTCAGGATTACAGTTGTCAGTTTCGGATGTCTGGATTAGAACCCTAGCAGAAATCAGTTCTAAATCTGATGAATAGCTTAGGAACGAAAACGAAACTGAAAAATTATGTGTTATGAAGAACAGCGGATTCAATAAAACAAATCAACAAATTAACTTTTAACCATTACAAATCACATGCACACATACATGCTGTTCTTTCTTTAGCAGTTCCATGGCGAGCTGGAATTCTTTCTCTTTCTGCATTGCCTCAGCAAGGGTAGCTTGGTTCTGCTCTTCATAGGCCATAGCTACAACGGCCAGGATCAGATTCACCAGGTAAAAGGAGCCCAGGAAGATCACCACCACAAAGAACACCATGTAGGTCTTTCCTGCAGACCGTAGCGTCTAACCAAAAAATTTTAGTCAGGATTTGGTTTGAGTATAAATATTATTTAGAGCATAGGTCTTATCAGATAAATTATCTCCCAAAAATATTGGAATTAACTCTATTAAACAGACTGTGAGGATGCAGACCTGATGGTATAGGTTTTCCCAGTAGTCCTGTGTCATGAGCCTGAAGAGGGAGAGGAATGCCCAGCCGAAGGTGTCAAAGCTGGTGTAGCCATAGTTCGGATTACGTCCTATCTTCAGACAGTCAAAACCATCTGGACATTTGCTGTGGAAAAGAAAGGCGGGAAAAACATCTGAGTGAAAATTTTCAGGCTGTGCTCACACTGGGGCTCTAACAATGTCAGCATTTGCATCGGTTTATTGCTCCAAATATCTGTATCTGTATTTGGAGTTGAACGAGAAGTGTGAAGTAGGTGGCCTAGACCTGATGTATACAGTATATCCATCTAGAAACCTCTGTAGTCCAACTAGGGGCCGTGGAGGCTAATGGTGATTACCATTGTATTTATTCACATTTTACAAACATGGTATGACCTCTGGGCAACACGCGCATAAGCTGCATGTCTTTGGAGAGAAAACAGAACTATCCGGAGGAAACCCACCGAGCATGGAGAAAACATGCAAACTCCATGGACACAGACCCAGAGGTGGGAACTGAGCCCAGACTATAACTGGAAGTGCAAAGGCGATAGTGCTAACCACTAAGCCACCATGCCGCCATATACAGTACATATCTTAAATGTGAATCCTCCGCTTAAAATTGCAGGACTATTTAATTTTATTTACAGATTATAACAAGAAGTAACAATGTAAACAGATGTACACAGATGTCTTGTTTAGCTTTTAGCATGCGCATCTAATGCATCTAATGAGTAAAGCTTGCTAGCTATTTCTCAAAACAACCATGTCCCTCCCAAACATGGAAACTATTGTTTATATTTGATAAAAATGCTGTAGCAGTGGAATACTGTATACTGTGTATTTCTTCAGATCTACCTTTTTTCTTTTTTTTCGTACCTTCTAGAAAAAAAATGTTATTACGATATATTACGTATGGGCTACTTTGTTCGGATGCTAGCAAAAATGGTGTCCTTTAAGCTGCAATTTTAAGGGTATATGAAATAAGATAAAAAACACAAGTTATTGTATTTCAATTTAATCAAAAACATTTTTGGAAACCCAGTCAGAGATAAGCTGAGTTAAACTGAGTGGTGAAAGATATATTTTTGAATATATCAATTGTGTATAGAAATATAGTCTAATATGTTTTTATTCCATAACTTAGTGTTCAGGTCAGACTACTGGATCAAACTAAAACCAAACAGCCTTATTATTATAGCTGTATTTCTATCTGTTCATTTGCATTCAGTTACACTCCTACTCCACACAATAAAGGACTTCATGAGAAATTTCAGTTCATGAGACTTCACTGGTTAATGAAGTTTATCATATTACATAACTACCTGTATAAACATGCCGTAATTTTGTTGCCTTCAGTGCAACATGTGTCTAGAATTTCCTAACTTGAAAAGCAAAGGTGAAGCACCTCTTACACCTAAAGGTGTCACACGGCCACCAGATGACGTGATGGACTGTCAGGATGGGTGAGATGAGAGACCAATGGCGCCAGCAGACCATGGCACTGCCCCCTATCCCATCTCCTAGCAGCTTTGCTTTCCTCAGGATGGCAGTGTCTGGTGCCAGGCCACTATGAGTGTGAGGGTGTAGGATGATGGGCTCTATCGCTCTCAGACACCTTGCCATAGAGGAGGTGCTAATGGATGGGCTCCACTTGACTTCGTCTTGAACAGGGGGGCTTTGTACTATGCTCTACCGACAGCACCCTCAGTTTTGTCTCGAACAATCAGTGATGCAAACATGTGCTATCAAAGCAATGTTCCACTGATTAGAACTATTTACAGTATTCTAATCTAACCTTTAGAATGGTGCCAGAACCTTTTAAACTATATGTTTTTACCACTCTGATTGTAAGACTTCTTCCCACCTTTTTCTAGGAAATTAATTGTGCTCAAGGTTTACTGTTAATATTTAGATGCGATACGCAGTGAAAGATTCCGTCAGTGCCTGGCATGCAACCGGCATTGACGATTAACCTAACAAACTGTTACCCCAATCAATAGTCTTCTGAAATACAGAGTAGCAGTCTAATATCATTGTCATTTAAGGTTGTCATGAACATGTTGATGTGTAGCATGAAACAACTTGGAGAATTTGTAAAAGGAACTGCTCTCACTCAGCACAATAGCAGCTGGGATCATATCACTGCACCACAAGCCATTCTAACATAAGCTATTTTAGGAGCCTGTGAGTACCTCTGTACTGCTGGGGTCCAGGGAATGAGAAAGAGCCGAAGACATGGCCAGGGTGAGGGACTCTGGGAATTGGTGTTCAATGCTGGTGCACGTAAAGCACAGTCTTCTCATTCCTATGCAACAATGTGTGTTATGTCTACGTCAAACTGCAACACTGATTACTTGAAACGAACTATGATCAAAATCCTAGCATGTCTGGGACTGAATTAAATGACCATGCTGATCAAGATGATTGACATAAATTAGAATTACCATGGACTAAACTGAACTCTTAAAATAAAAACAGGGCTCATATTGCAATTTGTTGGTGCAATTTGGAGAGAGAGAGAGAGCGCGAGAGAGACTCTCCTCTTTTTTGGTCTTACAATACAGTAGCTGGACCAAGCACGATGAGCTACAATAGGTATTTAACAGCATGCATTCTCTTGCCCGAAACTCTGGACAAGCCACTGATGAGGTCCCGAAGTTGGCAAAAGGCCACAGATAACAGGGAGAGCAGAGGCTGAACTCGCAGCATGAGTGTTGGGTCAGAGAAAGAGAACTCTGGCAGTGCATGCAACGTCCCTGTCCATACTAAAACAATAGAGGCAATGAAAAACGGATTAGGAGAAGTGGACGCCTAGGAGGCTTCAAAACCTAGTGATTTTGCCCCTGTGCTGAGCATAGATTTCTGACCACACAGACAAGGTGATAACACATTGGGATTTCCTTCACATAAATTATCTTGCTCACAATCAAGCTGGAGTAGAATATCTAAGGAATCTGTTGTAAAGTTATTAACTGTAGCCCTATAATAATCTTTAGTGATAAATAACTGCTGACAGTAATTATCAACATGTACAGAATCAAATAACTGCGTAAGTATTAGCTAACATTAAATAGTTAAATGAATGAACAAACAGTTGGTATGAGATGACAAGATCGGGTTGCCAGTCAGGTTCTGCTCTCTATTTAGAGCTGAATTTGTTCTGGCTTAAACCCAAAACCTTGATCTGTTGACTTAGGTGACCTATAATATTCACTAGTGTTATGCTCAGAGGTTTCATAATACAACCTAATCATGGGTTATATATAGTGTGTCTTTCTTTAATAAACATGCCTTAACACCACGTAATTTGAACAGATCTATTTGGAGTACCGAGGAAATGTGTTTTATTAGTTAGCATTAGAGAACAGCATTTTATAAATGGACTAGCATCTCAGGCAGGGTGTATTCCCACCTCATGCCTGGTGTTCCCAGGATAGCCTCTGTGACCCTGGTCAGGACTTACTGAAGATGAATGAATGAATGAATGGATGGATTTTATCAGGTCAAATCTAACAATCATTTATTTGCAGACATTTTTAAAGCAAGCCATTGCTTTAGAAGACAAAAGCCTTACACAAAAGAGCATCCGTGACTCTGTTTAATCTCTGCTGTACACAGGTCTAGGTCAATGTTCTTATCATTGGACAAGACAAACAGATACCTGTACATGCTTTGTTCTGAGCAGATGTTGTGGTCAACAGTTAAAGGCCTCTTTATACACTGATCAGCCATACCATTAAAACCCAAAACATTAAGCCCAGTATTACGTACTGTAGGTTCCCTGGTGTCACTGGGGCAGCTCTAGCCCTTTAGGGCATGACTCCACAAGAGCTCTGGGGGTGTGCTGTGGTGTCTGGAACCGGGACGTTAGTGGAGGATCGTTTGGGTGCTTGCGAGACGGAGCCTCTAAGGATCGGGCTTGTTTGTTCAGTGCATTCCATGGATGCTCAGTTGGATTGAGATCTGTGTAATTTGCAGGCTGGATCAACAACCTTGAACTCTTTACCTGCTCTGTGGCAGCCTGTGATGTACTGGGTGTTCTGATACCTTTATATTGTGGCCAGCATTGACTTTATTCAACAGTTTTCTTAGGAGTGGGATAGGAGTGGACAGACTGGCCTTTAGTGCCCACAGACATAAATGAGCCTTGGGTGTCTATGATCCTGTCACCAGTTTACTGGTGTATAAGTGATAATCAATATTATTCAATTCACCTGGCAGTGGTGTTAGTGTTGTGGCTGATCTGTAGAATTTACAACATTAGACCATCATACTGTATATACAACCCAAAGACACACAGAGATTGTAGTGTATTTTCTGTGTTCTGTTCTGTACCAATGCTATGGGGAGAAATGCTTCGGAATTTGAAATATCACATTATTGATTAGTAGCTGCTTTTAAGATAATGTTTTAACAATTTGCAGCTGGGCCAAAAACTGTAGGAGGCCATCATTCTGAACCTCAGTAATAAAAAGCATGTACAGCAATTACTGTCTACTTCTCATCGAACAGCACTTAAATCCAGAGGAGCAGAGATACTTAGCATGAAACCCTAGAAGCCTCAGAGAGATGATGATTCCTTCTTAGCCATCAATATACCCATTCGCTCTACACTATTGTTTTATTTAATTTATTTATTTTAACTCTCTGTTGGCAATTATATGCATTTGCTTGACTTGTAAATGTCAGCTGTACGGGTGGGGGGGTGAAGTGTTCCTTGTCTGCAGTATGACATTTGTCTGCACACTTAGCTTCTAATGTACAGCTAAGAGCAGTGTGGTCAAAAGGTACAAGTAGAGGTATAAAAATAAAAAATAAAAAAAAATTGCTGAGCTGATTTGAAATTGTGATAGACAATTTAAAGGCTTTTGTTTCTGCTGAGTGGAGAGCGAGGAGTGAAGTGCCCAGCGCATTATCATTCCACATTAATACTAAATCCCACAGTAGCATTAAAACAATCTTAACCATTAGAGAGTTTATAGTAATATTTGCTTGTCCATCTTGTGAGTATATTGGTGCTATGGTGCTTTTGGGAGGCCAACACAAGGTCAATACGTGTCATTAATTGGTCTAACCTTTTGGGCAATAAAAGCTATTAAAGTGTAAGAGGTAAGTGAAAACTCTATCTATCTATCTACAGTATCTATCTATCTATCTATCCATCTATCCATCCATCCATCCATCCATCCATCTATAGGATGCAATGCTTTAATACCTAAATGTTTAAAAATTTTTCTGCCTGTACATTATAGCAAAGGTAATTTAAAAAAAAATGTCTTCATGACTTCAATTTTTAACTACCAGCACTCAAATTATAGCACTCTATAGTGTTGCTTTAAGATATATATACAGTATATATATTTTTTGCTAATGGTATTTTAAACCATTTCCCTCCTATCTTATCTTTTTTAACATGTTTTTCCCACATGAAGCAGACAAGTGCTAATGTGCCTAATGTTCCTAACGGTCAATAACAGACATCCGAACGAGCTGTAGCAGACATTTTGAAGCCCAGGGTAGCATCTTATGGGTTATAGTCGCCTAAAGATAATGGATAGGGCAGAGGAAAACGGTCAGTCTTATGGTAATGATTTTCAGAGTGCACAGACAGGGCATTGAAAGACCCCTGGTAGACTTGAGTTCACATATTGATACTATAGCGCTTTAGCCTTAAAGATAGTGTTGCTTTAAATACCTAATATAGAAGAACATGCAAACTCCATGCACACAGAAGCAGGAATCGAACCTGGCCGGAAACGAACCCAACCCTGGAGGTGCGAAGCGACTGTGCTGCCTACTTTAAATTAAATATTTTAAAATACATTTCTTTTATACCTACATTTGGAAAAAAAACTTGCATCTTAATGTATTACATCTGGGTTACTATATTACTGGATCTTTTCAGCAACCGGTTTAAGGATACAAGCCATACAAGTCCAGTACAAGGCCCCAGTGAAATGAGTCGTTGAGCATGTATGCTCAGAGATCACATAAGATTATGTGCAATTATCATGTAACAAAATATGCTTAGAAATTTGAATTCAATTAGCGCTGTAAGTATATTATAACCTGATTGTGGAAAGAAGCAAGTTTTTTTTTTTCAAAATGTTGGTATAAAAGCAATTAATTTTAAAATATTTAATTAAAAGTAGGAGGCACAGTGTCTTAGCACTTAGCACAGGTTAGCACTGTCGCCTCGCACCTTCAGGATCTGGGTTCGATTCCCGGCCAGGTTCAATTCCTGCCTCTGTGTGCATGGAGTTTGCATGTTTCCCACTTTTTGGTTTCCTTTAAGTTTTCCAGTTTCCTCCCACAGTCCAAAGACATGCAGATTAGACTGACTGGTGTAATTTCCAAATTGCCTGTAGTGTGTGAATTATTGTGTGTATGTGTGTGTGCGCCCTGCTATGTATTGGCACCCTGTCCAAGGTGTACCCCGCCTCATCCCCTAAGTTTCCTGGGATATTCTCCAGGCCCCCCACAACCCTGTATATAGGATTAACTGGTATAGACTATGAGTGAGCATACATCATAAGATTGAGCATAGTCTTAAAGACTTCATTTACTTCTTTTCACTTAATGTGGCAATAATAAAACAGATAAACTTGGATGTATCATTTTATTTCCGGATGAACACATGATGGAAAATATGTGGGCTTGGACATTCTAGCTATCAATATTTTATTTACACTCTGACAGAAAAAAAAAAACAAGATTGAAGACTCAGTATGATAAACTGGAAAATTATTCTTAGAAAAGAAAATTATTCTTAGATGTGGATGTTCTGCATGTTCAGGAAATTCAGACCTACTATAATGCCTTTACAATGTAACATGTTAATATAAGAGAAATTTTAAATTAAATATTACTGATATTAATATATTTAATGATATTAATAAACGTAAGTATAGCCAGTGACTGGCATACATGTACTGTATGATGTGCTGGTGTGGATTAATTAGGGGAAAAAGATTTATTTTAATGCACGTTTAAAGTGACATATAGATTGACTATTACCTTACCAAGTTGTCTATGTTAATAAAACAGGTTTACCATGAAAATAATTAAAAGCTTTTAATAAATAATGGGTGGAGACAGTTATAGCTTTCAGTAACAGTAAAACATCATGACATAGTCAGTTCTCTTTAAATTACAGTCTATCATGTTACAGTCTATCATGAATTTTAAAATAACAACCAAACTGCTAGTACTCTTCTGGAAGGTATAACTTTTTAAAAGCTGTATTTTAGCGCCTGGCGGCTTGCATGTTCCATCCGGTGCCCGAGGAGAACTGTTCAAGGCCACTGACTCATGCATACACACACACACTAGTGCTGATTCAGGCCTTCAAAGCCTCCTAGTCCTGTTTGCTTTAGTCACACTCAGACAGGAAATCAATCTATTGCCTTAAACCATTGGGAAGCCCAACTGCCCAACAATCACGATCCCACTTACGCCACAGATTCACCTTTGATTCATACTAACATCTGCTTTCCGATCAAAAAATATGTGCTAACATTTTACAATTTTTTCTTAAGACGCTTAAGACTTAAGACTGTCGTAATTTTAAAGAGGCTGTAGGTGACGTTTACCAAATCGCAAATAAAATGAGTTTCACTTACCCAGCATCACTTGCAAATCCACAAATTAAGGCGTCCCTGGATCCATCCTCTTTGAAATAGTTGCCTGCAAATAAGAAAAGTAAAGTCAACTTTCACCAACAGTGTGTTATAATTAAATTGCTGGATCATTTACTTACACGGTGGCACATGTGCATACGATTGAGGTCAAAGCTTCGTTTCTTATAGAATGGTGTGTGGAATACACTGCTAACTACTGTATGCCCTGTGCACTATTATCTGTAAGGCTATCCAAAAATACAGTAAACATTTCCCAGTGCACTCTTAAAGAGTAAAGAGTATGTGAGTGCTATATAGTGCTCCTGCTGTAGGGAATAGTAAAGTGCTTACCAATCCGAACACAATTACAGAATTACAGTTGTGTTTCTGCCTCAGCTAAAGGGAGTGACTCAAAGATTCAGGGATTATGTGTACAACTGCTATGACATCAGTACCAAATCACTTTCTGCCAGTCAGCCTGAGTCTTACATATTATCCCACCTAGTATTCACACTATCACTTTTTCACCTTAGTCTCACTCCACCACTCTAGAGTTCTTTTAGGTGACAGGAGCTGAAGGAGAATCCGTGGCAGGTCACGATTACTGGACCGCCCCATCCTCTGCCTCCAGCTGTCAGCATTCCTGGTTTCAGCAGTGTGGCGTTACATGCGTCTCTTGTATAGTCTGGACTCAGATGTACTACACTAAAGCGCTTATCAGATTGTAGTGTCTGCCTGAATGCTTCCTGATCAGGTGCTATTGTTGTGGACAACGGCATTGTTAGTTTAAATTAAAGAGGGGCAGAGTTTGAACTTGGCATTGTTTTTTTTCCCCCCATAAACGCAGCATTAAAACCATTAGTAAAAGCTGGCAGTGTTTTCAAGAGTGCTTATTTATCATTCATCATATTTATTGAAGAGATAAACAGCCCCCCCCCCCCCCTCCCTTATTCCCTCTCAACCGATCATAACGTTACAGTAAGTAAAGACAGTAAAAAGCATGGGTGGGTCATATTGTCTCATCGATCCAAACTTCATTAAGTTATGGACGGTCTTTTACATGCATAATATGTGACTGCAAAAAAAAAAAAAAGATCACATAGGAAGATACTTTAGTCATTATCATGGCATGACAAGGCATATCTGGAAACATATCCATCTATTTAAGTCAGTGTCCTACATCTCTGTACTGCAGGTCATGTTATTGAGTGCCAGCACTGTCCTAATTGCTATTCTAACAAAATGAGTCCAACCAAAAATAATACTAAATCTCATCTTAAATAGACGTCTGCTCACCTAACAGCGTTGTGATTCATTGACAAAGTGATGATCAACAGGCGTAACATCTTTTTTGTTTAATTTACACTTTTAAATATGACAATCGTTACAAGCTTTTAGACAATAAGTTAAAAAGTTTGTTAAGATGATTTCCTTTTAAATAAATACGCTGCTTGTCTACCACGCCTATACTCAACAACAATATTTGCTTTAAATACTTAAATAGAACTGTATTTACACATTTAAATGAGGCCATGATTATGTGATAAGGTCCAACTGGGAAATGTCCGAAGTTATTATTATGTGCTTCTGAACAATGTTAGCTAATGATGACGAAGCCAGCTGATGTCGCATGACTGGGCAGAAATACATTGGCTGTGAATAAACTTCTGTTGAATCACTAATCAAATGTTCACCGGCTTAACTTTGAGTAAAACAGACATAGGGGTCACATGAGTTAATGCACTAAAGGACTCGTGTG
The DNA here is from genome assembly GCA_030014215.1 of Clariallabes teugelsi. Lineage (NCBI taxonomy): Eukaryota > Metazoa > Chordata > Actinopteri > Siluriformes > Clariidae > Clariallabes > Clariallabes teugelsi. The sequence goes on from JAQMYG010000033.1 coordinate 26,207,989, forward strand.
TTTTGTTATATTTGTCGATAATGCAATAAAGATGAAACTCAGGATTTCTGTGAATTTAAATAATCAAATGATTTATCACGTGTTGTGTTAGAAAGGTGGCATTGTAGATCTCAGTCAGTCAGTCACTCATCTTCTATACCGCTTTATCCTCTATTCAGGGTCGCGGGGACCTGGAGCCTATCCCAGGAGGCTTAGGGCACGAG
>JAQMYG010000033.1:26210890-26229113 GCA_030014215.1 Clariallabes teugelsi
TTCGAGTACTTTTCCATTGCAGAAAATGAAAACTCCTTTGTGATTCCTCATGCATGTTGTTTTAGTCAAGACATTTAGAATTATTCTACCATCATCACTCAGCGAAGTTTGGCCCAGAATCTGTTAACTACTAATATCCCTATCTCACCTACGCGGTTTCGCGCGGTGGCCGTAAGTACGGTCCATCATGATTCACCTCGAGTTTCGGCGCTGATTAGGTTTCCATCTTTCCGCGTGTCGACCCTCGCGGAAGCTCGCGGACCTTGCATAACTTCACAGAATGTCGGGCGGTCACTCGCAGCGGCTCACGGTGCTTAACTCCGCTTCTCAACGTGAGTCAAACCGCATAGGTGAGATTAAAGGGGAATAAAAGCAGGAATAACAGTGGGGGGGGCGGGGCTTGTAAGGCGACTTTCACACACACTAACGGAATGACTGCAGTCTGGCTCACGGATTACATAAATTGTCTAAATAACGGATTACATTTTTGAAAATATTACTAAATAACTCAGTACTTAAATGGCGGACCTAATGTGTTAGATTACTCATTACATCAAAAAAGTAATGAGTTGTTGTACTCTACAAAGTAATGCGTTACACCCAACACTGGTTAAATCTAATACACTCACTATACTGTTTCCCTTCTCAGAAAGAAAAAATACGTCACTCGGTTGAAATAGCTCCGTGGAATTTGCTAACTTCATCTTTCAAAGGCACCAAAGTCGGAAATGACATAATTCCCACTGGTAAATTATAAACTCGGATGGAGCACTGAATTCAATTTTAAATAAACTCGTTCAAACCTGTATAAAGTTCATATCTCTTAAACGATATTTGAAGTGACGTGCTGCCTGTTTGTCATGTGGGAGTCTTTCATCAGATTAGGAAGCCTGCATTTTTTCTCTTCTTTCTTTCTTTATTGTAAAAACATTAATTTGATTTAATTCTGACTTAATGAAAAAACACCCAACACTAGTTAAATCTAGACTGAACTGAAGATCCTGTACCGAACAGTACAAAATGAATACACAAACAGGATCACACTCAGGAGTCATTTTAGTGTAGCAAATTCACCTACTGACATGTTTTGGAAGGTTGGAGGAAACAAGAGATTTCCCAGAAGAAACCAAAACTCTGTACTGACAGTAACCTTGAGATCAGAATCAAGTTTATTCATTCAGTCATCTGTACACTGCTCATCCTGTGTACAGGGCCATGGGGGGCCTGGAGCCTATTCCACCCTCCCACACACTCTACAAGCGATTTGGGAATGCCAGTTAACCTAAACTGCTTGTCCTTGGATTGTGGGAGGAAACCCGAGTACCCGGAGGAAACACATCCAGCATGGGAAGAACATGCACTCGAAGACTCGAAGTGGGAATCGAACCCTCAGACCTTTGCCTTATGAGGCCAGTGCTAACCACTATGCCACACTGCCACGCCAGAATAAAGCTGCAGGCAGTAATTGTAAACTTTGTGTGATTTGGTGAATGGATTAATTCAAGGTGTGGGACTAGTGATCAGAAGGTGGTGCTTAGCTAGACCCTTAACTCTAAATTGCTTAGATATACAGTATAAAAGAAATAATGTAAGTCTCTCTGGATGAGGGAGTCTGTCAAATTCCATAGATGTAAATAAGAGGCCAAATATAAAACCTATAATTGATACTATATTACATAAGTAATGGTTATACAGTATAACAAAATTAAAGCACTTTTTGTGAGCAAGCAACGTGTTACAAAATTCTATCATTTTTTATAGCAGATATCCTGGCCGCACCACATTTAGCATACTCGAACTGAACAGCTCGTACCTTCATCTGTGGTGAACTCGTCCAGTGATGACCAGGTCTTGTTATGGCAGAAGAAGGAGACATTCCTGTATAAAGAGGTGTCAGTGGTGTTGAAGCAGTTGGCCGTACTGCGGACGCATTTCTGACGTAAGTTACCCATGAAGAGCTGAAGGCCGATGAGAGCAAACACACTCAGACAGAACACAGTCAGGATCATGACATCTGCTAGCTTCTTTACTGACTGAATCAGGGCACCCACAATGGTCTTCAAGCCTACATGAGGAATACACACCAGTCTTAGGCAACGTCAACAAACCAATCAATTTACAATGATCTTCTTCAAGCAAGGAATTAGTGACAGCTACAGGAGTAAAATAAAATTGAAGGAACTATGCTAATATAATAGTTCGTATATGCAAATATAATTCTGCCAGTATGCACACTACCACTCAAAAATTTTGGAATCTCTCGTCACTTGTTATTCAATATTCATTCATCTTATTTGTTATCTTGATTATTATTATACTATATATAATATACTAATTACTGTAGTGAATTTTGGATTTATTTTCTATATTCTAGAGCAATACTGATTCTTTTCAAAACTATGAAATAACACATTTGCAATTATATAATTAAGTAACAACAATAACAGTCAGTTGTTATTTTAAGACATGATGGTCAACTCTCCTTGCAAAGAACAGTATTGTCAAGTGCATTTGCAAAACCCATCAAGCACCAGGATGACATTGGTTCTCATGAAGACCGTTCCAGGAAGGCAAGACCAAAACTCATCTCTGCTGCAGAGGAGACGTTCATTTAGAGTTACCAGCCTCAAAAATAACCAATTAACAAACAGCACCTCAGATTAAAGGCGTTATGGAGGCTTTACAGAGCATATGCCTTGCCTTCAGCATTGTTTTACAATGTAAAAATCAGGAAATTAGGTAAAAAAAAAAAAAAAAGGTATATAATTTTAGGTGCATTTATAAATGTATTTCTAATATATAATTTATATTTGTCACTCAAGTGACTAATGATTGCTTAAAAATGCTTTTTTTTTTTTTTTCAAAACCTTTGAATGGCAGTGTATGTGTTTTTGTTACAGAACTAAATACCAATTTCTGTACAGTTTAAGTAATGGCACTGTCATATTGCATATACACACACTCAGTACAAACTAAAATCAACTAAAATAAATGCAAACAACTTTTCTTCTAACATGCCCATTACGTTTTAAACATAATTCTATGGTATGGCAAAACAATACTGAGTGTTAACAATAAAAAAGTTTTACTATCTATCACATATCAACATAAACACACCACAAACAATGACAAAAGCAAACACTTAACTTTGTCTGTGTTTTACTGAAAACTCCACAGACTTAACAATTGACCACAGACGCCATAGAGAACAGTTTAACTAATTGGAGTCGATTTCATGATGCTTAGCAATAATTTAATAAATCAGTTAGCCAAATAAATAAATAAATAAATAAAAATAAATAAATGCTATATATATATATATATATATATAAAATGTAAAACAGACTGTTTACTGTTTAGCCACTTAAATTGAAGAAGGGTTTAAAACTTTCATTTTGTGGTTGTGCGTCTGATGTCAATGCTCAAGGCTTATCATGCAAGTCACTCTAAAGCTATCCATGCCTGTGTTAGGTGTTAAGCACTAAGGTCCAATGAGACTTTTGGTGTTAGACAACCGAGCCTACAGGCTGGAGGCCAAGCTGTAATCTGAGCCATCAGCCTTAATTTAATTTCACTTGACTGTATTTGCTGTGTTGTAACACATGTTGGCCTTTGAATGTCCTTTGTTTGACACTTAAACCTGTAATCTCATATGACATCCGAAAAGGCATGTAAAATAAAAGTGTTCTTACTGAAATATTTTTGTTGCAATAAATATCGTGATATATTGAGAAATTATTAAAAGGTACCTCTTATGCTACCAAATCAAAAGTCTCATTGCCTACACACAACGTTCCCTGTTTTCCAAATGAGTCTCCAGATTTGGCAGACAAGGGAACTTGTGGTAGGCGTTTAACCCTCGGGCAACACGTTTCGACCTTAGTAGTTAACGCCCTTCTCACCTGGTATGACCGAGATAGTTTTCAGTGCTCGTAGGACCCTGAACGTCCGTAACGCTGAGACATTGCCCAGGTCCACAAACTCAGTAACATATCTGCAATAAGCCAAAAACCGAAGAAGCGTACACAATGACAACACCACCAACAATAGGCAAACAGGACAGAAGGGGGGGGAGGGATGGGTTGATCTTGGGATGTGGGCAGGAAATGCTCGAAGGAGACAATGTTGAGGGAAGGTGGGTTGAGGCAGCTGGACTTCAAAGGAGATTTGCACTGGACTGGACAACGAGCAACACTGCGGCCTATTTCCTAGAATGCAGCAACACGTACCCCTTACCTGGAATTACTGATATAGTTTTCAAAGCTCGGAGGACTCTGAACGTTCGAAGTGCTTGCAGATTGCCTACTTTAATAAACTCAGTTAGCAACCTGCAGAATCAAATTACAATTATTTCAAAAAGAAATGAAAAGGAGAATGGAGATAAATAAAGCACCTGAGGGACAGGAGGAGAACATTAAATAAAAAAAAAAGGTAAAGAAGATATAAAGCAGTTTATTGTACTTAATTTTATCTGTGCTCCTAAGATTTAGAACTGCGAAACGTCACTGGTTATATCACTCCACTGGTTATACCGCATGTGTAGTCAGCAAATGAGACACTGACAAGGTCAAGTGGTGTTAGAATATGATTGTGTCTGGACGTATAACTCTGATGTGTGGCAGTCAAACATGAAAGGGCGGCAATTCAGTTTCCATAGGAACGTCGGATTGCAAGGAGAAGCATCTACGGCTTGTAACCTCTTGTATCTTTTAAACAAAGCTGGAGTGGTGGAAAAGCATTGCTCAGGTCATTTAAATGATGCACTTTCAAGTACCTGGACCTGTGCTGGAATTTCCCAAAGCTTTATAACCAGCTTTTGATGCTTTGTTGCTGAGGAAGAGGTGAAAAAACTTCCATCACAGAAGATGGTTGAAGTATTCAGTGAATGTGTAAGTACCTCTTCACAAGACTTATTGTAGTTTTCCTGTACTATAATGCAGAGTGTGTACTTTTAAATAGACATTTATGGGAATCCTTGAGCATCCTTGGGATGTTCATTCCTCATTTGTTTCCCTGTATTTGTAAATGCATTTCAAGATAAAGTACCTTGCAAATTCTCTTCTTGTTTATTATACACTAAATCTTTTGCATGTCCTTGTTGACACTCAATTAAATGATAAAAATATCGTAAAAAAATTGAAGAAAAAAAAGACGCCTCCCCATTTTTCAGTGACAACCTGTACATGCAATATAAGGAAAAGTAAAACGTATGACAGTAAACATTAATTACAACAAACAGAATATTAAGTTGATATCTGCATGGTTGCCAGCATCGCATCCATACTCACAAACAGTTGGCGAGATTAGGGCAAAGCTGTGTCTACCCCTGTTCCTATGGCAACGCCTCTTGGGGGCTCAGGGTCATGCACAGGGTAAATGATAATAAATTTAAAGCTACAGTGTGTATGATTGTTTTTGCTATAATATAGATACTGTAAAAGATACTGTATGGTATGATGTTCATGAGCTGCTGTGAATCATAAGGGATGTCCTGTAATATTGGGGGTGGCGGAGGGGAATGCTAACATTATCTGGTTTGTGCCAAACTTTTTGGACAAGTTGGAGAACAAAATACGCAGGGAACACAGTGCCTCAGAGACAGGTCCTACATTCGGTCAGATTCATATCTAGTGCACATTGTGTCCTGATGGATTACAGCGGTGCAACCAGAACTTATATTTTATATTTTATCTGGTTACCATCTTAACATGAGGTGACTAGTTCATTCTTCGAGTACGATCTTACATTATTAGTACACTGTGGTAGGTTGGTGATGCACAGGCACTGCCTGATCAAATTATTTTATCCTTAAAAAAAAAAAAAGCCTGAGCAATTCAGGAAGTCACAAACACTTGGGCTAAGTGCTAAACAGTATGGCACTATGCCACGCCATTATTTTTAATTATTCTTTCCCTGGGTTCTTTCATTTCTTGTGGTCACTGCATTCTGACACTGGCACTGAGGACACCCTGCGTCCCAGTGGTTGGGTATTATATAAGGACATAGGGTCAAGGTCCCAGCAGTCCCAGTAGTGGCCACCCGGGCTCAACCCCCCCCCTACCCTCTGATCAGCAATCTACAGCCTCACCCACCTGAGCCACCGCTCCCCCCCACTACTGTACACCATTACCCTCATTAATGTACTATTTACTGGTATTGCTATTAAATATCATGAAACACTATTTAGCAATGTCCTTTTTATCAATTTGATCAATTCCAGGGAGGGTGCCATTCCCAATTCCCAAATCTTACTGTACATACTGTATCTTTAAGATGGAAGATGTGAACATATGTGACTATTTTCATCACAGACTGATTATACAACAAACAAAGAGGATAGCTTTATTCTATAGAAAATGCTTATTACTTTAATAGTAACGCATGATTTGTATTTATTTAACATAATTCAATATTTATTCTAAAATGAAGTGGTGGAAGTAGGGTAAATGGGGTCGAAAAGGTAACGGGAGGTCATTAAAGGTCAGGGGGTGATGTACTGTACTTACGCCATGACAATCACGCTGAAATCCAGCCAGTTCCACGGATCCCGCAGGAAGGTGAATGGTCCGATGCAGAACCCTCTCGCCAAAATTTTTATCAACGATTCAAACGTGTAGATTCCCGTGAAGGTGTACCTAGGCGAGAAGCAAAGGATGGGGAAGAAAAAGGGGTGGAGAAAACGGGCAGATGATTGAGATTAACTGGTGATGATTTAGTAGTTTAAGTCTCCCCTCTTTTTTGAAGCATGGTCTGATCCACAGTGCACAGAGTTTGACAAACATGGAGCAATGTGAAATGTGTGTGTGTAAGTATGTGTGTGTGTGTGTGTGTGAGAGAGAGAGAAAGAGAGAAAGAGAGAGAGACTTATGAGAACCAACAATACATGGAAAGCAAAGTTACAGTACACTAGCAGCCCCTGAGGTATGAGTGACAAGTTCCTTTGACAGTTAATGATTGATGAGATTGCAATCATCAAGAATGGGCATAAAATCCAGCAAAAAAATAAAAATAAATAAATACAAATAAATAAATAAAACATCTGATGGAGTGGATAGTGATTGAGATGAAGGATGCAGCATTCTGATGTGCATGCTCATATTTCTGTTTCTTCCTCTCTTCCTTGCTCTTACTCTCACAAAAACTAAAATAAAACCCAGATTTTAAATTACAGGGTATGATTTTTTTTTTTTCATGATATCAGTCCTAAAAAGAAAGCTTGATTTTAAGCTCTCTTTCTAAATCCTTGTTTGGTTTATACAATTACATGTTGGCATTTAAAAACATTTTTTTTTAAATAATAAAAATATCCAAAATTCTCCAAACCTCTTTTCAGATTTTCCATCATATGCGCACACGCATGCATGTAGTGGTAGACAAATCAACTTACAAGCTGCTGAGAGGTACAACATTTTTACTGGGTCAGAACAGGTCTAGTTTCCCTGCATGCCAATCAACACCTATTCAAAAAGAAAAAGCCCAAATGCTTTGTGACAGTGCGCCGAGTCCAAAAGAGACAAGTGCAGGGGGCTTCGTTATAGGTGAACTTGCGTGAACTGACATGAGCCACGCTGCTCCTGAGCAGTAACTTTCACCGCAGAGCAAGTCCCAGAATACGGCAAACTACATCAGGTCAATTAAACATGGGATAAATCCGTTCCGTCCGTTCTGATGCATGGTGGGCATGCACAAACTGCGGCTGGGCGCTTACTGATGCTGGAAATGATCAACAGACACAGTGCGAGACGAACAGGCGGATCCACAAACACGCTGAAAGAGCAATGATCTGTGTGGACGGACCGTGGCAGCGACACACACAAGTGCACGGGGAGACAGATGGACAGGCGAGGTGACTGTCACACACAGAGGCAGGGAGAGACAGATAGACAGAAAACACACCACAGAGAAGACAGAACCCACAATACAGATAGATAGATAGATAGATAGATAGATAGATAGATAGATAGATAGATAGATAGATAGATAGAAAGGATTTAACCCATGTTATTTTTAAAATATATATCAACAGTATATATATAGTGTTGGCCAAATTAATCTAAAACTAGTATCCATATGTACTGTATATAATATTCCAGTTTTTTTGGTTTTGACCTTGGTTTTTTTTTTTTTTCCTTTCAAAGTGTTACTCCCTTTAATGAAAATTTGGGAAGGCAGAATGGTATAAGAGTATATGACAACCATACCATGATTTCATTCCAATGTAGCATAGCAGAGGTGCAATTAGCAAAGTCATGTGCTCGACACAGTCGCATTGTTAACTTACTTGCTAATTGAGGTTGGCAAGGCAACAAACACCTGGCAAAGCTTTACATCAGGACAAACAGGGTACAGTTCAAAGGTCAATACAGTTAAAGAGGGTCATGAGATCAGAGAACAGAAAGAGGTACAGAGGAACTGACAGAGAGTCTTTTAGTCCAGACAGGCTGCGATGCCTATAGAGAGAGACAGACAGAGAGAGAGAGACAGAAAGAGGATAAAAGTGGGTACTTACTCGACATACTTGGCCCACTGCACTGGTTCCGACATGGCCATGAAGCAACAGTTTGTCAAAATAGTGCACATAATGAACAGACTGAATAATGTAAGAGTGTTAAGGAAAATCTGTATTTGTGAAAAACACACACATAATTAATTGGACAGTGACATTTTTTTTTTTTGCCTCTATGACATTAAAATCGTAATGCAATTTGATTAAGACATTAAAGGCCAATTTTAATTAAAGGCTATTTACAACAACACCAGAGGAACATTCTTATTAATGCATAGTCCCTAACTTCAGATTGACACTCGGCTCGTCAGTTGTTGCAAACTAAGTTCGAGCCCAATCGCTTTAGAGCCGATAATAGATGTGACATTTGCATTTATTGTGCTTAAATTACAAGCATTAAAGAATTGCCAGTAATGCAGACCATGATGAGATGGAAATATTAGAATAGCAGATCAGACACAAAGCATCTCAGAACATGAGAAATTAAACAAAAATTCTTGTGTTGTTTAGTACATTGTTCAAAAGCAAAAATGCACAGATGATGTTCTTAAAGGATGAAGAGTGGACAATAAAGTAAGGATAAACTTCTTCATCATCATCATCATCATCAGTAACCATTTAACCCAGGTCACAGTGGATCGATGATGATGATTTATTCATTCTTCTTGTACACGCTTTATCCTGTGCTATTGTCTTTAGTGTGGGTGTATATGTGTTTACACCCTGGACAGGGTGCCAAAGTGCACAGAGAGAATCAAAATCCCTGGAGGTGCGAGGCCACAGTGCTAACCACTACGACACCGCAAATACAAACATTTGTGCCACTCTTCTATTATTTAACCACACCATATCAGATATAAATATTACATTTTCAAAATGTCCTCTAAAATACTACAGTCCTGTACTGTACATATGTTGTTGTTGTTTTTTTTTTAAATACAGTACTAATAAGTGAAAAAGTGATGTCAGATTCCTATGTGAGACTCGTTCTTTCGGTAGAGTTTCCATAGCGGGGTTTGATTACAGGTTTATGGAACTTGTAATATAGGGGTCTAAAAAACCAGACTTGTTCGCAGCAACCAGTTGACAGTAATTGACATCTGCTCATTCTGCTAAATGATGCTGAAAATTATAACTTAGTCAGTGAGGCGTGGGCCTATCCTGCTTCTGTAAATACAGTCTCAGTATGTGGCCCTCCTACTTTGTCTTATTTTCATCATTTTCTTCAGAACAGGCAATTTGAAACCTCTGCATAGCCACGTAATCCGGGCCTTATTATGTTCCCACTTCACTCCATCAGTGACATCGGGGAATTCGAAAGATGTTTTCCTCCAACCTCGCCCCCAGAATACCTGTTTAACTACACTTTAAAATCCATCATTGTGAAGATGCTTACAGTAACATCCGGATTTATTTCTGTTGCTAGACTCGAAAAGAAATCATTCATATTGCAGAATAATTAGTAACGACAAGGGATGTTGGTGTTGGTTTAAAGGGGGACGAAAAAAAAAAAAAAAAAAGGAAATGATATGATCTCCATAATGACTCTTCTTGCACTCTAATATATAATAATTATTTCTCCAACGCACAAAAATACAGAGCATTAATTCCGATTTGCACTGCGGGAGTTTGTTATCATGTAGTCACCTACGTGGAAAAATCTCACGTGTAATCATTTCTCTGTGACTGATGAAGAAATATCCCTGATTATGAAAGTTGCGGTGTCAGTACTATCAGCCCTAAATTACCAGGGGCCTGTGGGGGATCTCCTATTACCTCAGCGTTTACCCTGCGCGTCGTAACCGCACGCACAGAGACCAAAGGCATGCCACACATCTGCTACGGGGAAAAGTCCGTCTCAGCTTCACAGCCGAACGAGGCCGGCAAAACGCTGTTAAGACCTTATTTTGAAGACTCAGCTTAATCAATTATGTCTAAATCCGCTTCATGGGAAAATCTCACGGCGCTGCAATCTGAGTCCCCTGATTCTCCAGAATGGCCTGTCAAGTCTTGGACGTGCTGGAGAGCATGTGTTGTCGGCAGCTTGTCTTAAGGTTATTTCACCCCTCCGATAGGCTGCTTATGTTGCCTGGCGCCGACACACTGATTTGTGAATCGCATTTCTCGCATTTTTCTAATGAGTGCAATCACTTGAGCGCGGAGCGGCGGGGCTGCGTTCTGCCTTCTCTGTTAGGCTGCAAGTTATGACTGTGCTCTTGTGGCACTGGCTAATCAAACATGTTTCCAGGCACCCACTCCTGCGGGTAATCTGCTATTAGCGCTGGCGTGTGGCGTCTGTGCCGTCGCCTGGAAGTGAGTACTTTTCACCACTCAGCCAGCACACGCACGCACACACACGCGAAACCATGCCCTTGTCTTTTATGTTATACCTCTGAAATCCGAGATAGAGTTAAAATCTGGTGCTGGCATAACACTCGGCATCACTCTGGTGGGTGTGGATCATACAGCTGGCCCTGCTACCCTACAAGGAGAATCTCTTCGCAAAGGGGGGGGCTGGGTGGAGCCTCACAGTACGTCCTAAGTAACTCTTTTCACCTGCTTATCACCCTGACAAGAGCAAAGTATCCACGAGCCTAATATTTCTCGACACCCTGAAACATGGCTAACTGCTTCGCCTGTTATTTTTAGCAGCTGCTGGCAAAGGAAGGGTGTTGGGCATTGAGGTCTTTGGAGGTTTGATCACTCCATAGCTGGGAATCAAGCCATCCAAACTTGGCATTGTTCACACAAAGGAGTGCCCATACATAGCATACAGGACCTTGAATGTTAGAGTCTGAGTAGATTGGTAAGAATGCACAAGTGAGCTCATGCCTAGACATATTGACTTCCTGAACGAGATGACTGATAGCTGAATGCTGATCATACCCATGCTAACTTCGTACACGTGGACATTTTTCCCATATATTTTGACTTTGCATGTAAGATCAATTGGAGGACTTGCACAGAAGAAAATACCCTCTTTTTTTCTTATTAAAAGAAGCATTATCTATTTACACCCGTCCTTCATAAGAGAGTAAGGACGTTGCTGGCAATATGTGAAGTTTCCCACTATTAAAGCCACTCCTAAGAAAGAGAGCAAAGAAAACAAAAAAAGATGAGAACAAGTGTATATAGAAAAAGAAAAGGCATTCAGGGGAAAAAAAATACAAAATGAATGGAAATGAGGAAAAATAATATCTACATGTCCATCAACAAATCAATCACAATTTAGCAACAAGACAGGAAAGAATAAATGGGAATAAAAAGAATATACATGGTTACGTGGAAGGAAAAAAACAAAACAAGATGAAAATACAAAGAGAAAGGAACAATACAACCACGAGAAGTGAAACTCGAAAGAGTGAAAGGTACTGGACAGATTTAGTGTCATGACAATCAGTACAATTTAAAAACTTTAACACATAAATGGAGCCTTTGGACGGACAGCAAAAAGGATATGAATGTACTAAAATCTTTATCGATGCTCTTCTAACAGGATGAAAAGGGCTAAAAATATAGAGTGCAGATGTGGCACTAAATCGGAAGATGGCCTTCCCTTTGTTTAGTACTATAAAAGTCTGGAGAAAAGAGAGAAAAGAGAGAAATGATCAATAGGTTAGAACAAAATTGACAATAAATATGATATTTCAAAGACGTTAACGTTCAACCTTGGCACAGGTTTCACATGCAGCATGTTAAACAGGAAAAATAGTCTATTGTAAAATAAATGTATTGTGTAGTTACAAATTCATTTATAATCAGGGATGGCTTGTCACGAAATTAAACATGAAGGCTAAATAAACAAACTTTTATGCATTAACTACTGTATAGCTGTAACAGTATTATAATCTTTCTATTATGTAACATATAGGGTTGAACTTTATATAGAACGAGGTCTCATTATACTGTAGGCATGGGACTTTTCCACATACACCTATACAGTATGTCATTCATGATCATCTCATGACTCTTCTGAAACCTACCATTCTGTACAACTGGTACAGTACTTTAATTCTGCAGTTTACTTTAAATTTCTTCTCTAAATGCATCGAAGGAATCTGTGCTTGAGTAAATAATCTGCCTTGTTCATGTTTATTGCATGTTGTATTTTATTTCAAGTGTGGCTCTTCAATCACTGCTGATGACATGCTATGGAAGTGTGAGTGCAGCAGGTTTAAATAAATAAGCAGTAATGGACACCAAATTAAGCAGGCGTTTCATGACACTCAGTAGATAGGCTGCAATAATCTCATCCTCGCTGCCTGAACTGGAAAGAAATGAGCCATGGCCTCTAATTCCTCTAATACAGATATGGCTTCACTTCTGACCGTTAATGTTGTGTCGATCTTGTTTCCATAAAATCCACTTATCGTCACTTATCTGAAAAGACAATGCTGATATCAAAAACCGAGTGTTATGTTTAGGGATATTTTCAATTTTAAAAGAGAAAGAGACTGATTAGGCCCTTTATAGAACACCCCAAAGCACTAAACTGATAGCTTTTGTTTCCTTCCCATGATAAACACACACACACACACACACACACACACACGCTACATTCCTGCTTACACATCAGGGTCATGATGTAGCACATTAGCCGCTATGTTGCGCATTTGTACACTGCTCATATGGTGCAGTTTACTTGTTCGTATTTTACACATAAAACTTGCACTTTGGAACATGGACAATAACACTGCTGACGACACACACATCATTTCAGTTCATGCTTCATGTTTCACTCATTCTGATGCTGTCATACCCACACGCCGTGTCTTTACACTTCTATATTTTTAAACCTCTCAGTTTACAATTACACTTTTGTACATTCTGTATAATTTATATATTTTTATACTGTATATAGTATGTCTATTTTTTACTTTTGTGAATCTGGAAATTTGTTCATTTGTATATTCCATCCCATTTCTTAATTAACCTAATTCAAAATTAATTGATATTTTATTTACTTTTTTATATATATCTAGAAAATCCTTTAGTTTAATTGTATCCTTCTAGTGCTTTTATTGTAGTGAAAAGTTTCTATTCTATTCCGTCTTTCCATTTTAGGTCCCGGATAGTTGTGTAAGCGTTTCCCTGCATATCATACTCTGTACTGTATGGCTGTGTATGTGACAAATAAAATAAAAATTTGTATTTGAATTTATACCAGCTGACCCTGTCTATAATACATAGTAGTACTAATGTAGTTACAACAGTTCCTTCAAAGTAAGTTAAATGCCAGACTTATACCAGCTTTGTTGTACTTGTCAGAACAAAACCGGCATATTATAACCAAAAACTGATCATCGTACAGTCAAAAATATATCCGACATCCTGCTACCTTTTCTTTTTCCTTTATTATTTAGCTTCTCAGTGCTGAGCTAATTTGTTTAAAAAATTATTTTTTTTAACTATAAAAGTGTGCCTTCAATGGCAAACTCATAACTCTTTCCCCCCATACAAACAACCCTCCTTCTTCAAACCAGTAAATTTTAAGAAGACAAAGCACAAAGAGCAGCTAACAAATGAATCAGAGCAGGGTTGAATGGGGAGGATATGTGCTATCGGGGGACACTGTCACCATGGGTGACAGGAGCAGGGAGACTCTATCCTCACGCTGCGCAAACAGTCCTGCTTGGTTGCCCAGGATTCATGGCTTCCTTACCGCTCTAAATTTATACCGTCTCACCCCCGCATAAATAATGTGAGTAGTCAACGCATGAAGAATAATTGCCACCATCAGGGTCAGCAAATTCTCCCTCTATAACTGTGGCACGACGTGTCAACAGATCTCTCTCTCTCTCTCTCTCTCTCTTCTTTTTAGTCTGAGAACAATATATGGGGTTAGAAACATGCTCGCCACCTTTCGCAGAATTCTGCCCCCCCCCCCTGCCCTTCTGTAACCTTTTTAAATGCAGTGATTTGTAGATCACATTGCATATCTTTATGTAACATTTGGGTCATCCCTGCCGCTATTTGTTTCTACCTCCCTCGGATATCCTGTGGGAGACCGTCTGCAGCGCAAGCAGAGTGCAAGCATATGAAATTTGGGGAATAACAAAAGAGAGGACAAAAAAAGGGGAATAGCAAAGAGCAGACGATAAAGTAGAAAAAGTAAAACTGCCCTTAGTTAGTAAGTTTGTGTGTGTGTGTTATATGAGTTTCTCTTTCATGTCTCCAAGCCAGATGTTACCGTAGCTTTAACCAAAACCATAATGCCTGCAACAACAACAGCATTTGCTAAAGACTTGCCCTTCTGCTTAATAAAACAAAGGGCTGAATAAAAAAAAAACAAAAAAAAACATGCTACCCTTTATCTGCTATGGCTAAACTTTCTCCTTGGCTCCCAGTCTCAGATAACTGACTTAATCCTCCCGTACAGTGGCCTTGTCTGTGTCAACAAGAACACGTATTAAGCTGACAATTGTGGCTTGCGCCGGACCATGGATTTCACGAGTGCAGGGCATGTGGGAGACATAGCTTGCTGATAAAACAGTGAAGAGGTCTATTAAAAGCAAAGCCACTGATGCACATTCGTCTTCTTCTACAATAGCACAAAGTATTGCATGCATTGTCGGAAAATAAAATCGAAATATTTTCATGGTACGATAGAAAAAAAAAGAGAGGAAATTCAAATTCTGGTATAATGCTTGCAATTTTTAAGCTTCTTTACGAGGACCTGAGTGCTCTTCTAAACACAGAAAGTTTTTTTTTCTTCTTTTTTTTTCGCAGACAACAATGGAACAAAATGTTAGCCTAATCTGAAATTCATGAAAAGGCAGATTTGTGCGGCGGCTCTCAGAGAAAATGTGTATAAGACACCAGCCAGCGCAGCAGCGCCAGCATTAGTGGCCATCATCAGCTCAGTGACTCATGCTTGTCATCAGTTATTTCCTTTTTTCCCAGGCTTCTCTGAATCAGCTCAAATAAATCAACTATGCTGGCCAACTACAAAATCTGCACTGACAGTAACCCTTCATCAAACAGCATTCTTCACATTATAGGACATCTGTTAAACTGCCGAAAGTAAACACATAGTTGGTTTAATTGCTTTCAGTACCGCAGATGTCTAAATTGTATTAATATATCGAAAGCATGAAGGCAGTCATCACCAAACTCTAGCTTTGGCCTATGTGTGCTTGTGCGTGCATGTGCGTGTGTGTGTGTGTAGGTATGAAACGCCAACACCCACTCGTTTGTTCTGGAAATAATATGAGTCGATGTCCTCCAGCGGCACCCCCACCAGTTCTGATGGAATGTCTCCAAATATGCGGGGGAGCTGCTTCCCGGCCTCCAGGTCTGCCCGGGGCTTGGGAGTCTCCACGTCACCCAAGTCCTCCTGGTACTCCCTGGCCTTCTGCGCCTCTTCTTCGGCGATCCTCTGCTCAATGCCAGCCAGGGATTCACGAGTGAACCGGTGCAAGCTGTCGGAACCCGGTGGAAACAGCAAGGTTGCCATCTTTTCATCCTGAGCCTCCTATCCTAATGGTTACTTCACAGCTGAGGAAGGAGAGAAAAAAAAGAGACAGATAGAGAGAGTTTATTCCACTGTAAAAAAAAAAAAAATGTAGATTAGTCTTGTTTTAGTCTTTTGCACAAAGGACTTTCATTCTAACGAAGAAGAAGTCATATCCAAGTTGACTGGTTTAATCAACTAATCTTGGTCTTGGATATGACATCTAAAAACTATTAGATATGACTGGAATGAAAACTGGTGGTCATGCTGGCCCTTTTTTGACAATATCGAAAAATCTCAATTGCTGTCTACTATAAATGATGGGATATTATCAGACTAATCTCACTATCAGTAAGCTCTTCATCCTGGTCAGTTCAAGTCTATGCCAGTAAGACTAGGAGCAAGGCAGGATTTCACCCTGGATTGGACACCTGTCTTTTATCTGGCACCACACACACATACATACATACATTCCAATCTATCGGCAATTTAGAGTCCCAGTTCCACCTACCAGCATGTTTCTGGGACATGCTATGAAACCGGAGAGGCTGAGGAGAACAAAGGAAATGCCCTACAAACGGTAAGCACGCGATTCAACCGGTGAGCCCGGATCTACTGTATACAACAGCAACACTTCTCGCAGTGCCGCCATGCTGTCTATTAAAAAATGTAAACAGGAGAAACCAAATCTACATATACACCTAACGTGACATACTGTATCATTAAAACAGCAAATTAGACAGCATTTTTTTTGTGTTGTTTAAACTTGTGAATGGAGTAGGATTTCCTCGCTGTATGACTGGTATTCCTCTGGACAAAAACACGCCTGTGTGCATATTCATGCAGACCAGGCCATCTGTTATATCTTTCAGCAAAATAATTGGAGAAGAGATCATTTTTCATCTGTTCTAGCATGCAGGAGGTGTTCTAGCAGGAGGTGTTCATGACAGACGCAAGATCTCATCTGAACAAGCAGACTATTTGTACTGTATCATTACAGCTTCTTATGTAACTTTAAATGAAGGTGTGTTTAACATGGTAAATAGCTGCCAAAAAAAAAAATAATAATAATAATCCCATCACAGCCTCATATTTGCCTCTTGAACTGGCAGTTTCTTATTCTTTAATTCACCTTAGAGTATTGTTCTGTAATTATTAGAATATAGAACCTGTTTTAAAATATGAAATGACCTTAGTGAGTTAACATAAGGTTAAATTTCAACTTGGTCCGGAGACTTTAAGGGGTTAAACAGGTACAAGCATCTAAGCGGTCTAAGCGGAAACCTTCCTGTTGTCTTCCACAGGTTAAACGAGTCTGCACTAAAGTCAGGACCTTGCGTTGGCCCGAGCACAGAACATCATCCTACTCTTTATTTCCGTACCATTTCAGCTATTCACAGAGTGCGAGCCCATGTGGCGTATGTTATACCCTGCTGAAAGGAACAAAAACCCAAACACGGCCCGATAGTTTCCCCTCGCCTTGCATCAACCTTCTTCTCAGACTCCTGGATTTCCTTTGAGCAAGGACAAAACCCTGCAGTCCTCACGCCCTCCTTTTTACCCTGCACGGAATCTGTGTGTCTAATTTGTACTAGACTGCATATACACATGTGTATTCCCAAATATTATGGTAATGCCCTTAAAAATAACACAAATGATTATAGCGAATAGACATCCATACGGTATATACTGTATACAGTAAGTAGGCATACTGTGGAGAGGTACGATGTATGAAATTTGTACAAAAAGATGATGAAAAGAAATGCTTAAAGCGAGAAGAATGTGAGCACTTTCGCTGCTTACTTAAGGTAATTGTTTGTTAAGATATATGCTGAGAAGAAAGCATGAACACCAAACCTGCAGGTGGTGACTAGACTATTTATAACAAAGCACACTCATGGTGCAGGGTTGACAAAGATCTAGCCACTTAGCTGGATGTATTATGGCATGAATATGTATAAGAACATCTGAAGAAATAAAAAAGGTCATTACAGTATACAACATCTCTGAACAAATTAATGAGCAAAGTCAGTGCCAGTTTGTTATACAGCAATGACTATCCTTAGTTACAAGACCCTACAGAGCCTCTTAGGTGATTCATTTTTAATGAGGCGTAGCCACAAATTAAAATATTGGGACCATGGGTTAATGTTTCAAGGCCACAAACTATCTCCAGGCCACACATTATTATGTTGTGGCCATGAATTGTATAACTTGAGCTCATAACTTGTTGGAATGTAATACTTATTGCATAGCCTTCAGTC
>JAQMYG010000033.1:26236384-26250603 GCA_030014215.1 Clariallabes teugelsi
ATAAAATAAATAAATAATAATAATAATTTTAAAAAATGATGATGGTTATTATTATTATTATTATTATTATTATTATATATTCTGATTAATGTAGTATAGAACTACTGAGGTGATGCTACTATATTTTATACAGTATATAATTGTGTAACTTCAGCCAATGCTGTACAAGATACATGGTGAAAAATTCTATCAATTTTGACAATTTACTTTGAGAATATTTGTATTTGTGGCCAAACTTTATTATAACAAAACCATAATGAAGTGATTGGTTGCCATGCCCTCTACCACTAAAAAGACATTTTAAGTTACAACCCGACACTGTAATATTCAGGCGTCAGATTTTAAACACACCTGTGCTGTTATATAACCTTTGTGGCCAAACCTTATTATTACATAACCACCATGATCACATAGTGTCTCAGTAATTAGGCACTTTTAATTAATTTTGTTCCAGATAAGAATTTCTACCTTATTCAAAACAAACATTTCTGAGTTTAAAGTCTTTATTTGTAGTACAGTATACAGTACAATAAACTCTTCTTGACCTATTACTAGTCACCAAATATCGATTATCAGCCTTATCGTGCACTAGGGTAGCTGTGTATTATCAGCCGGTTTCAAAGTTAAAGTTGTTCCAGCGCCCAAAGTTTTTGACTCCTCATGGTCTGGATGAAAATGACTTCCTTATTAAATAATCCTAAAAGGTCACTCTAGCATTATGCATATTAAAATAACCCAGATATGACCAAGCCTTTAGAAAGTCAAGTCCAGTATTTTCACTGGGTCTAAAGTAGAGTGTGGGTTAGCCCTGCTCACCTCTGCTGCATGATTCAGGTTCCTCCTACGCTCAAGTGTCTGCCTGCTATTGCTCAGATATAGCTTTTAAAGTAAGATAATGTCGTCTAAAGAGCCAGACATTAAGAGTTTGTGTAGGTGACTGGAGAAAATGTTTTTAATAAGCTGTCTCAAGCATCCTAAGCCTCGCCCTGAACAAGCCATGGTGTGCTCAAGAGCGATGAGCAATACAAACTCATGACATTATTAGTGGCCTGCAGCCATTTAACAGAATGTTTCTGTTTATGCCACGCAGTTTTCTGCACAAGCCCAAATCAGACTGATTGAAGAGAACAATTCGATTTGTTTTGCTTTTAATATTGGTCTAAGTTTATGAATAATTTTAATTCTTCTCGATGCTTTTGTAAATCATTCTGCATCGCCTTGTGTATAAACTTACTCTTTATGAATTTCAATAATAACATGAAATTAAATCAGTCTCCAGTATGTTATGTTCTAATCCATCCATCTATATAGAAACCTGTAGCCCAACTAGGAACTGGACTGGTGAGTACTATTGTATTTATTCCTGCTTTCCATGACTGGTGGGACCTCCGGTCAACATTCACACACTATGGGCGAAAACAGCAATTATCCTAATCTGCATGTCTTTGGACTGTGGGAGGAAACCAGAGCACCAAACCAAGCTAGGAAACCAAGCACAGGGAGAACATTCTAACTCCATGTTAACTCCAATTAAACCCAATTCTTTAAGATGCAAGGTGACACCACTAAGCCACTGTGCCATATGTTCTTATACAGTACATGTGCAATAAATGTAATATTCTTATCATATTAAACCCCAAACCAAGTCATTTCGGGAATGAAGACGGATACTTAAGCACTTTTGTAAGTCGCTCTGGATAAGAGCGTGACAAATGCCTTGTATGTAAATGTAAATGTAAATTTCGACATGTACAATGTGTAGACATGTCGGATTTAAACATGCACAGTCTGGAAATAAGTAAGTGTAACACCCAGTATGTAACAGTATTGTGTATGGAGCTGGTCCTCCTTACCACAGCTCTACCGGCCCTCAGGTTTGTGTAGGTTGGTATTGAATGCATTTACAATGTGCAGTTGAATGAACAATCTAGTCAATGCTGTAGGATGTGGTCATGACTGGATGTGATGGCTTTATTGAACTGTACAAGCATGGTCAGTTTTTCAATTTCAGAGAAAAATTAATGTGTTTTCCACACAAAGTCATCGAGCTTTCTGTGATCTTTAAGATATCAATATAACTTTGGTAAATAAACATGTTGGGTTTCTTACTTCTAAGGGAGGACCCCATTAGCTGAGGTATTGGTTTAGCTGGGGTGTTTGTGGAATAGGTGGGGAATCACCTACACTGTAAACCCTAATGCTCAAAGTAATCGAACAAACTGAGTACTGTTAACTTAAATAATTACAATTAGTTCAAATTAATAGCCCTTGATGAGTATTTAGAACTTTTTGGTATTAATAAGTTTATAGAAATTACACTTTTCAAGTTAGTTGAACAAATTTGATATTTTAAGTACTTAAGTAACAGTTTCTGTCACCTTAAAGTTCCACCAACTTAAAATCTTTCAGACTAGCGATTTTGTGTCTGACGTCATCAGAGCAATAGGGCACTGGTGGCTCAGTGGTAGGTGTTTCGCCAGCCATGTGAAAGGCTAAGGTTCGATTCCCAACAACTGGATGAAGTGCCTGTCCCAAGCCCAGATAAAACAGGAGGGTTGTGTCAGGAAGGGCATCTGGTGTAAAACCTGGGCCAAGTTTGTGTGCGCAACGGATGGTCCACTGTGGCGACCCATTGCCAGGAGCAGGAGAAAGACCAATAACAATTTCTTTGATTTGCAACAACTCAAATAGTAATAGTTCTGTTTACTTCTCAGCACTTATCAGCTATACTGTACCATAGTGTTTTAGTTAACAATACAATCATAAGCCTGATTAATTAAAATTCTTCTATGAAAATGTCACAAAACATCTTCATAGAAATCCGATTAATACCAGAGGCAGCAGTGCCAAGGAAAAACTCCCCGAGATGACATGAGCTGAAGCTTCACTGTGTCCGCGTACGATTATTCACCGAATTTAAAATCTCGGACAAGAACTTGTACATGCAGCTTGAGTGGTGTTAAAAACTGGAAAAGATAATCATCCACTAAAAGCTTTGGCTAAATCGAGATCTGAATGTACGTTCGGAATACTAACAGCTGTTAGCAGTTAGAATGGCTATTATGCCATTATTAAGTCGTACTCCACTGATATTAGGAACACCCAAATTAAAAGAGGTGCACACTTTCTGAGTGCCCGAGATGGGAGGAGGAGAGTGGAAACAGTCCCATTTTCACTCCATTTCCACCTCTTTATAGAGGCCTGGGGTTCAGTAATTTATGAGAGTGCTCTCCTTTAAGCTCGGCTTGTGCGTTCTCTCTCTCATTAAGCCTTCCCACTGCTCTGACACACATTTTAATTTCACTTCAAAGAGGTCACATTAGTTTGGGCTGCTGTGTTCTCTGTTTGTCTCTAACAGTTTTGTTGCGTCAGTTTTCACTCCGGTCCATTTTTCACTGACAAGGCAACAGCGGGCTGCACACACGAGGACTTTCCTCCTGACATTTACTACCCTAAATATCAATAAGGCGGAATAACAGCGAAGTAGCCGCTGCAGTTGGTAAGTTTTGGATCAATCACGAGCGCGGTGCTGGCTACAGAGGGAAATTTGTACACTGCTGATCCGATATAATAAAGTCCAAACAAACACACAAACAAACAATTAGAGTAGGGGCCAATTATGCAGCAATGTTGCTAATGAACAGTAATGCTGTTGAAACTAATTACACCAAAAGATCCCTCTTTTCCTGAAATACTAACAATCCTTCGACAAAACTGCTTTATTGGACCATTTGTAGCATAATTGTTATTATTTCAATAATTCTACTTTTTTCAAAAGGAATATTTGCCAGTACATTAAAATGACAAAAAGAAAAATCAGTAAGCAGGTGATTCAAAGATACTGAATGTAAGACAGAGAACACACCATGTTATGCTAAAACGTATTCACTGCTTTATATAATGAGCATGTTTGTATTAAGAAAGTCTAAATGTTACACTACTGTATATCTTTACATTCAAAGCAGACACATTATTGGCTGACAAAAAGATGTCACTATGCAGTTGAGAATAGAAAAGGAAAAGAAAAGAAAAGTTCACAAATGTTTTTTTTTTCATTATCGCACATAAAGAAAGGTATTAAATATGACGGGGACTGTTGTTATGGGAAAATAATCAATGACAGTTTGGCGTGATGCCAAGTGGAAAGCTGTTACTGCACTTTATCATACACCCGAAGTCCCGAAGTGCTTTTGTTTTTAAATCATGGCAATTTTACATTTTTTCATTTATTAAAAAAGGGCACATCATATGTTTTATTTATTTATAATTGTAATGCGTAATGTTGAATGCCCATGAAACCAGGTAGTACTTATTATCATCTATCAGTCATAACATCAAGACTGAACTGAACAACACTGATTATCAATAATGTACAGTATGACTAAACTGGTGACAGGATCATAGACACCCAAGGCTTATGCCTGTGGGGGCCAAAGGCCAGCCTATGTGGCCCGATCCCACAGAAAAACCGATTCAGCACAACTCGCCTATGCTTGCCACAAAAAAAAGGCACGAGAACACCAATTACCCCACAGCCCACCCCGCACTGGGCCAAGCAGGCAAAGAGACCCCCGGCCTCCGCAGAGCCTAATCTGCCCCAGTAGCCATGAGATGTGCTGGACAAACAAGTCCAATCCATGGAGGGACTTGCTATGCCACGACCCACAGCACCCAAAGGATCTGCTGCTAACATCCTGGTGCCAGACACCACAGCACACCACCAGAGGACTAGTGGAGTAATGGAGTAAAGGGCCAGAGTAACCCCAGTGGCACAAGGGGAACCCAAAACCTAGGTGGTCATAATGTTATTGTTTTTAACATTATGGCTGATGAGTGTATAAACAGTCTTTCCCTCAATGGCCTCTTTTTTTTTTTTTTTTTGCTTTTGAAGACAACAGAATTCACACAAAAAAAGTGCAATTTCCTCATCATAATGACTTTCCCATATCAGAAAACTTCAAGGAACAGCTTTACCTCTGACTGTTTAAAAGCACTAGAGACAATAGGGTCCAAAACTAATGCCAAAATATCTCTTCAGCAAACACCAAAGCATGGTATATACACAGTGTTCACCATACAAGTCCCTGTGTAAGCTGTTACTATAGAAACAATAATGAATTGGAGCATTATTATAAATCTCTTCTTTTCCCACAGAGATGCGCTTAGAAAAACTTCTGACCAACCAGGACTGTTACATTCCCACTTTTTAAACTTTTTCCAGTTGATTTTACCATAGGATTTGAAGTGTGACCATTTCATTTACAACGTCTTGGAATGTTAATCATTTTTAAAAACTTTTTTTTGTAAACTAAAGGTACATTTTTTTTTCTTGTATTGCTTGAGAGACCTTGAGTTATAAATGGTCATGTCGAGGGCAGTAAAATGAGAAGCTGTCATTTGTTAGGCAACAGAGACGTGTGGTGCTAACATATCCTACAGATATTATCAGTTGTAGGAGTATCTGATATCCTCATCATTAAATAATATCACTGGAATGTCTTGTACAGTAAGCTTACATGTTCATTTTCAAAAATCAAACAGCTCATACAGCATTTTGTTACTCAATTAGTGCTCTTAACATGAAATAAAAGACCACTATTACTTTGTTCGGTTTTAAATGAAACCAGCAGCACCCGAGCCGCCATATCGTGTCCTTAATCATCAGTTTAAGAGAGTTCAGTGGTTGGAATTACAGAAATGCAAAATGCTATAAAAGCTAACATTGCATGATTTTTCCCTACAAGACTTTGGTCCGAGAAGGCATGATCTTGATTACTCTAATAATGCTTACATCGATTTGCTCCACTGTTGGCCATGCTATAGCAGGAGAATGCATTGTACTTCTGCGACCCACTTAGATTCATCTTGTTTGAGCTCTGCCCTCGACGCTGTGTCGCTGGGGCTGCACGCCTCTTTAATTACACTCATTGCTTTTGTAAAACCTTGTTTCTCACAATCACACAGCACCCTCTGTGCACTTTAGCTCATCTCTCTGCCTATCTCTGCTGTTGTTTGCATTTTGTATGGAAACATGAAAAACATGATTACCTACTAATTACACTATATAATAAATCGAATAAAAAACAAAAACAAATAAAAGGCAAAGAAATGTTACTGGAGAAATTAAACTTATCGTAATACTATTTATTCCCTGCCATCTCTCACTTTACCTCTCCCAAACATACACAGACGTTGTACACTTAAAAACATCAATATTTTGTCATATTCGACTCAGACATGATGCTACCGATGTCTGCCAAGCTTAACCACCAAATTTTAAACTTGGAAAGGAGCATAATAAAACAGTGCTGCATTGCATCTATGCTACATGTGTAATGGCTGTGTTTCCCTTTGAGTGTTAGCCAGGACAAAGTGTAACAGAAGCCAAAATCAATCTGTGTGTGTGTGTGTGTGTAATTCATAATGCGTCTGAACATCTCTCTAATAATAACACTGCATCCAATACAGTTTAAGTGATGATCCAATCTATGGGATCGTACTGTATATGTGGTGCTGCTTGTTTCCAGGAAATACTGATCATACGTCACCTCCTTCCCGCTCGCCATCACTTCTCTAATCTTAGCTCTTCTATAGGTAAAGAGGAAAAAAAGGGGCAGATGAATCCTGGTACAGCATGAGCGTGGTCAGGATTACTTTTGGAGACCAAAGAATGTTTGTTTTCAAGCTGATGAACTATCTTCGCCCATCATCAGTGAATGCATAATTGGTGTTTATTTCCCAGGAGACTGTCAGTGCATGAGCAGAAAGGAGTTGTGCAACAGCACGCCTCACTGAAAGCAAATCTCTTCTAACCTTACACAAGTGTCTGACAAGCTCACAGTTGAACTTTTTCACGCTGGACCTTTTCTTTATCAGAGAGCGCTGCGCACTCGTCTGTACGCCAGGCACTGAAGAATAACCACGCATTTAAAGGTTCAAGGACAGTTTATGAGCACCACTGTAAAATACCTCCGGCAGAGATAAATATCCCGTGCATGCTGGTGTCACCTGAAGCTATCCACGTTTCCTCTCCAAGCTGATGATTCTGCTGGCCTAGTTAGATAACAATCAGCTCAAGTCTTCTTAGTGATTTAGGAGAGACTGTAAATTAATCGCAAGTTAGGTGCTTGCTTCATATGAACAATCATAGTGTATCCATATGATTAGAATGATTGCAGACCTCGAAACTGCTTTTAAAGCCTCAATCAGGAGACAAAGCAACAGGCAAGATAGTCATCTTGTTGCTAAAAGCAACAAAAGAAGAATAAGACAAGAGGAAATATTAAAATATAGATTTATTTATTTGTAATGCATTATTTAAAACCTTAAACTTGTGACTTTTTTTTTCAAAATGTTTCATTATATAAAGCAAATCTTAGTAAAAAATGTTATGAAAACTAAGTAACGTATGTCAAGACCTGGTGTGACACCAGCAGCTGTAAAATTTAACCCCTTCATATCAATCAGGAGGCGAGCTGTCCTCTCTGCGCATTACAGACATTAAAACCAAGCCTTCACCAGAAAACTACTGGATCAATAAAACAAGATAAAGGAGGACATGACACAAATATCCACATTCCCCTGGGGCTCCTTTCAAAGTCCAGATTAGTAGAGGGCCATTTGCTCATGTTAACTCATAGTTGTTGTGTGTACTCAAGAAACCAGTACAAAATAACCAAACTTAAAGTGGGATCCAAATCCCCAAACGCTGAAGGTCGTCTAGGTTAAGGAGTGAGGCGTGTGGGTCATTTATGAATCATTTGTCATTTTCAGTAGATACACAGCCAAATGTTGTGTACGCTCTTCTCAGGCAGGGTCAAATCTCTTCCTGAAGGACTAAACAAGGGCCTTCAAGAGATCATTTCTAACTGCCCTTTTGAGGCCTTTGGTCAATACAGCAGTGGCTGAAGGACATCAAGCATGTTTAGAATGATGTCTTACAATTAGTAACCAACTAAATTACAATATATATATATATAGATTTTTTATAGATTTTTTACTGTTCATTCCTTTTAGAAGGCTTTTAAACACCACAAATTTACTATACCTGCCTGAGACTTTTGCACATGTTTGTATATGTGCACAGTATTGCATAAATGTCTAGTGCCACCACTCACTTATTCCTATTTTGCTTCCAAAGAGCCAAACTTTTTTTTATGTTTAATGAAGTCTTAAGGAAATGTTCTTCAGGCCTCCTGAAGGTCTTTTTTTGGGTCTTGTTTTAAGTCCAGTCACTATACCTGAACAGTTTTAAAGGAATTTTTGTTTGTTTGTTAACCAACGAGATGAAAAAAAAAAAAAAAAAGAAGAGAGGGGAAACGGGATTGCTGCATGTTGTTACATAAGAAACCAATTTTTTAATTGTTTCTTTAGGCATGCCTGAAATAGTAAAACATCAGTTTCCCCAAATGAAATTTGTTAATTTGTTAATTTAATTTGAATAATTTTATTTACTATGAAGAAATACAGGGTTTCTCCAAAAGCCCCTCCCAAGGGGCTTTATCAACTATACATCAAATTTTCAAAATGACTCCCAGTGTTTTATATTTTGTCATGTACCAGGTACCTAAAACAACAAAGAATGCAATTCTAGGCAACCTGGTCTAACTTATTGTTTAGCCTTCTGTTATCTGTATCCTGGCAGAGTGAAAGCTAGATCTCAGCGATTTCTCCAATGGAGTGTGCACAGTAGTGATTTAGAGGGAAAGTTTACATTAAAAAATAACAGACCCATTGTTAGGACATTTCTTACATGTGAATGTAAATCATTTAGATATTTTATTTAAGAGACTTAAGTAAAAAAAAACTAAATAGTATAATGAAGCTTTCCCACAGGGACACAGTAGTTTCAAATTGCCCTACAAGACAATAATTGGATCAGTGACATAAGGGCAGTTGTCACAAATAAATTACGAGTGACAAAACAAATAATGACTCCAAGGTCACCTGGTGTTGTCACAACCACACAGCGTGAGTGAGACCAGCAGCCCCGCTCAACATCAGTGGAATTGTGTGACATTGTATGTTAACCAAAACACACAGACAGAGGTTGCTTTTGATTAGTAAAGTATTTTGAAACACTGATGATTATTTTGATGTAGTGATAATTGAGGAAATGTTAACAGGAAGGTTTGCTGGAGCTTCTATTTCATTATGTAAGGGTGAGCAAACAGTGTATCAAAAAAGCCTTATGGTCGGGTTTGCCTTGCCTTGATCCGGCAAAACATATAGAAATAGGAACTGAAGTGAACAAAATTACAATTATTATTTATCTTAAAAATATGAGAAATGTCTATGCATGTGTTATGGATTTATATGTATGTGTTTTGTGCATATATAATATTGTTAGATATTGTGAAATTAAGATTATTTTCACCAACAATCTGCATGCAAAATGTTTGTAAGAATATTAACAAATATATCAACCATCTTTCTCTCTCTCTCTCTCTCTCTCTGTAACGCAGATTATGTTTTTAAATTATAATTATAATTTAAATTTATGGGATTTTTTTGAATACTTAAATACAAAATGAAATAAACTGTACATTATATACAGTATGTTGCTTTGCATATCTGTAAATGTAGATTTGAAGGTAAAAATTCAGTATGCATAGAACACACAGGCAGTTATTTTTTTAATATTATTATTTTTATTTATTTATTGCTGATATTTAACATATTTCTTACACTAAGTGTTTTACTGCACTTTGCAAACAAAAATATCCTAAATGTAGCATGCTATATTGCTTACTTGCATCATTTATAACTCACTTTTTGAAAGCCTCTATTTCTCAAACCTTACATATTATTCTAATATAAACTATTATTCTACTTACTTACAAGGTATTTGCCTAAAATCGTGCATTTTTTTGCCATGACACGGCGAGAACTGAACTTTCAGGACCTTGGACAAGAGCTCGAGGCTTCCTAAAGCTTCTCTTTTCCGCGCTTAAAGGTCACTCTGAGGGGGCGGGGCTTGTTTCCGAAGCCGCAGATTTGTCTATTAAATACCAAGCCTTTACAGCACTCCACCTCTTCTGACATAATGTCCCAAAGCAAAGGCTGAAAACTCGTTTATAAGTGTGAGTTAAGCGCGCCATGCAAGCCATTGAGTGAATTAGCCATCCTAATGGCCTCAGTATGCACTCCTATAGCACAGTGTGTGTGTGTGTGTGACAGGTTAGCACAGGTCCTGGGTTACTGTGGAGGTGTTTTCAGTAGTAATGTGGCCTTTCAGACGCTCACCAGTGGCTTTTTTTTTTTTTTTGGCGCAAACGCGCACATGTGGCCTCGATATCAAAACGCAATTCTCAATCAGGAATAATATAAACTTAAACCTGTTTTAAACCCTAATGTTTACACACTCATTAGAATGTAAGCCACTGATCTGTACATGTTCTTTGCACCGGAATGGTACACCTTTGCCACATTTACCTGGCGGTATGGCTGTAGCTGCTACATCCTGCAATTAGATCTTAATAAGCACTCTTGTTCCTTTAATTCACTTTTAGTTTAAAACTTTTAAGGTGCACTACATGCAAATTTACAGGTAAAAGTAATCACCAATAAAGGGACAACAATTTTTAAAAAATCACAATAAATTAATAAATATTTTTGGCTGATTAAAATGCACTAGGAATAAAATAGAGGAAAATTTAACCTATATAAGGGATAAACGCAACTTTGGTCCATGGAACAGTAAATGTTGTCTCTGAACAACATCAGTTTCCCCTCCATGGATACTTCAGCAAACAATGTAATCAGCTGAGGGGTACTAAACCTGATTAAGGCTTTCTGCAAGCACATAGCCGTGATTTTAATTCAGACACACAACATATGCTGAGCTCCTCATTACCCCTCACTTCACTTTAACTATATACTCTACCTGTATCACCTGCTGTTCTGTTTATTCCTAATTCACCCAGCATGTCCAAACGTGCTCTAGGCACGATATTTACAGGAATCTGCTTCAAAGGGATGAAATTGCAAATATTGTCAATTCGAAGGAATCCATGGACCGACTACAAGGGTAACTTTTGTGTTAATTTTTTTTTTTTTTTTTTTTTAACAGGCCTGATCTTTAGTGAAGTCCCTACAGAAAGTTCCAGAGTGTTTTCTACAACAAGGAGAGACAGAGAGAAAGGGAGAGAGGGGGGGCAGACTGGCACAGGCAGGGGTGGCAACTACTTACGTGTGAAACTTTCTTTTCTTGGCAGCTTTGCGTGCAGAAGAAGCGATCCTTATAGTTCAGCGACTTCCGACATTCTCAGTGAGCGCTAGCAAAACCCAGAGCAGCCTGAGGGCATGTGGAACCCTCTCTGGAAACTCATCCCGGTCCAGATAAACGGCCTGTGATGAGTTTTTTTCACTCGCGCTAAACACGCACATCCATACGAGGATCAGGCGCAAACCGGCGTGAGCGTCAATTCCGCTCCATATGCCATGGCGCACACCGAAAACATCAATCTTTTCCCACAGGGTCCTCTTGATAAATCATCCAAATCAGAAAGACTCCAACATATTAAATAAAGTTGAGATCGATGTCCAAAAGAGAATATATATATATATAGAGAGAGAATATGTATATACTGTACAGGTCAGTGACGCCGACTCCGGCTCTTCCCCGCTTCTAATGCTGTCCAAGCGGCGACTAGGTCATAAGAGGCTCTTGTAGATCGCAGGGACTTGAGTTAACCGGCTCTCTCCTGGCAAAATCTTCAAGCGCAAACGCGTACCAAACCTGTGCGATCGCCGTCGAGCCGCCGACTGAGGAAGTGAGCTTGGTCGGTGTATGGGAAACGCCTCCTCCCGTCTGCCTTTTTGCGCTCCCTTTACGCACCGCTCCGACGCACATCTGTTTGGCGCTTTCAAAGTTTCTACGTGCAAAAAGGGAAGGGGGGAAAAATCACGGCTGGAAATTTTGATAGAATGAAGAGCGAGCGGTGAAAATGGACTGTACTGAGATCTAGGACAAGTCTTTGGGGACTGGAGTGTTTAATATCAGGCGAACAACTGTTGTTTATGAACTCGCTGCAGCAATTAAGCCTGGTGTGCGGGTCTCACCCTTTAATATGTGTTTACGCGGACGTTTTAGGAAAGGACACAGATTTATTGCATTTGTTTATAGATGAGTCCTTGTGGAAAGCAAAAATTATTATTTTTTTTTATATCTACACTAGCTATTACAATCTTATAAATGTATTAAATTACTTTA
Source organism: Clariallabes teugelsi (assembly GCA_030014215.1). Taxonomy (NCBI): domain Eukaryota; kingdom Metazoa; phylum Chordata; class Actinopteri; order Siluriformes; family Clariidae; genus Clariallabes; species Clariallabes teugelsi. The sequence goes on from JAQMYG010000033.1 coordinate 26,248,599, forward strand.
TTTCACTATAATGAAAAAATCGGAATGTATATTTTTATTTTTAAAAAATGAAAGCCTTGAGTCTATTGCTTGGTATAGCTGAAGATGTGCATGAAAGCTCTTAATTGGAAAAGATCGGACACACACACACACACACACACACACACACACACAGCTGCTGAATCTGTAGCTCCCTCTGGCGAAGCACTGATGCCAGAGGCGCACAAGATTTTCACATTTCAGTGAATTCTACCAACAAGGAAATTCATACCCAACATCTGAGCAGTGCTGAGTTAATGGCTAAAGGCTTGTTGCTGGTAAACATTACCACTCCACTTTAGGTTATTCAGACGAGTTACTCAAAGCTTTAAGTATTATCATGTAAAATCACCCAAGATACAGGTACTGTACCACTCATCGTCTATACTGCTTTGTTCTGTAAATAGGGTTGCAGTGGGGCTGGAGCCTATCCAAGAAAGAGACTTAGGACATGAGGAGGGGTACACCCTGGGCGGGGTGCCAATCTATTGCAGGACACGTGCACACACACACACTACAGGCAATTTGGGACTGCTAATTAACCTAATCTGCATGTCTGTGGACTGTGGGAGGAAATCAGGGACCCTGGAGAAAACCCACCAAACAATGAGAGAACATGCAAACTCCATGGCAGGCCACAGCGCTCACCACTACACCACCATGCTGCCTGTTAAATGTACAGTTTTATGAAAATTACTATTATTACTATAATTTTTATCAATGGTTCTTTGCTTCGCAGAATTTATCTTGTTGAATGTATATAAGACTAGTTGAGTGTCCTATATGAACACAGTATTCTACAGCGGGCTTCTACCACCCCTCATGACAAAATTGAGAATATAAAATAATTACTTTATTATTATAAAGTTAATTCCATCCATTGATTTATCCATCCATCCATCCATCCAGGAACCTCTGTAGACCAACTAGGGACCATGAAGGCCAGTGGTGATTAACATTGTATTTATTCCAATTTTATGAGTGTGGTAGGACTTCCAGTCAACATTCACATACACACACTCACAGACTACAGACAATTTGGAAACACCAGTTAACCTAATCTGGATTTCTTTGTACTGTGGGAGGAAACCAGAGTACTCAGAGGAAACCCCACCAAGCGTGAGGAGAACATGCAAACTCCATGCACAAAGATCTGAATTTAACCCTCGACCCTGGAGGTGCAACGCCACCGTACTGCCTGTACAATGTACATTTTTATGAAAGTGTATATTAATGTTTTCATGTTTAAATTTTTTTTTGCAGAAGTAGTTTTTTGCAGTAATGGTGCTTTGCAGGTGGTGCTTTGCCTTGCACCTCCAGGGTCCGGGTTCGATTCCCGGCCAGGCTTGATTCCCATCTCTGTGTGCATGGTGTTTGCATGTTCTCCCCATGCTTGGTGGGTTTCCTCTAAGTACTCTGGTTTCCTCTCACAGTCCAAAAACATGCAGGTTAGGCTAATTGGCGTTCCCAAATTGCCCATAGTATGTGAATGGGTGTGTGTGTCTGTGTGTGCCCTGTGATGGATTGGCACCCTGTCCAGGGTGTACCCTGCCTCGTGCCGTAAGTCTCCTGGGATAGGCTCCAGGTCCCCGCGACCCTGAATACAGGAAAGCGGTATAGAGAAATGAGTGAGTGAGTAGTGCTTTGAAGAAATGTTCAAGTATCCAAGACTACTTTAGAGTGTCCTATAAATGACAAAATTGAGAATATACATTATGCAGACTTATCTAGCCGATAAGGCACAAAAGCAAAATTGTGCATATTTAAAAAAAAAAAAAAAAACTTACTTAATTTAAAAAATGAAAGAAAAAAAACATGCTTTAAAATCTTGACTGTAGGAATTTGACTAATATTTGATAAAACACGAAACTATTACACTCATACAAAACACTATTATCTATCTATCTATCTATCTATCTATCTATCTATCTATCTAATGTACATAGTTAAATTAAGGGCGTTGATATTTGCACAGCTGCTGCATGGC
>JAQMYG010000033.1:26260704-26275869 GCA_030014215.1 Clariallabes teugelsi
TTACACACACATACATACACACATACATACAAACATCACACACAGTGAGAAAAATGTATACACACTTCATGAAAAGAAAAACTGTACATTTGTATTGCTATATGTTATATATTGATTTATATGATAATATAGTTATATAATATAGGTCATACTATAATTTTTTTTTTTTTACTGAATGCATATACATTTTCTTATTTTTGCTCTTATCATGCAGGATGCTGTGCTGCCTGCCAATATGTGAACAGTTTAAAATGCACCACCAGCAGGATTATAGCGGAACGGCAACCTTTTACTTCCTCAAATGCATACACTATATAAATAAAAAAAAATCTTTTAAAAAGTCGCTTAATTGTGGCGACATATGAATTGCCATGCATAAGAATCACGATACATCACTTTAATCAATTGTTTTATTTATTTTTTCCCCCCCAATCTCTAGTAAATTACAATATATTTTTTAAATGAAATTTGCTTTGGTATTGATGAAACGTAGCCCCTGTATTAGCACTGTAAATTAAACAATATTTTTATATTTAAGATGTTTACTTTTTAGTTATATGTGTAACCTTGACATTTTTCGAAATCTGCACACTGCAAACAATAATAATAGCTGTTGGAGTGGTATAAGCTTAATGTAATGTTGCTGTGTAATTAAGCTCAGTTCCTATAGGCTGAGGAGTCTCTGTATAAATCCCAAAGATGGAAGTCTGCATGGTTTTTTACATTATAATACATGTGGATTACATACATTTTTACCATACATTTTAATAGGTTGCAGATGTCATCCTGGAGTGACTTTTCTCGCAGAGCACAAGGAATACTTTACAGATGTGCTTCAATTTAGATAGTATTTATTACTTCCGGTTATTTCCACTGGGTGTTTTATAGAAGGTAGAATCAGGCAGTGGTGCTCAGGTGGTTCAGGATTTGGGTTGCTGTTTGGATGGTCAGTGTGCGAGCCCCATCCTTCTGCCACGTTGCCAATGTTGGGCCCCTGGGCCCGTCCCAAGCTAAATGGGAGGGTTGTGGCAGGAAGGGCATCCAACATAAAACCTGTGCCAATATTTTCTGGATTGAATGATCTCATGTGGTGACCCTGCTACATAAATCAGTCAACCAGGGGAAAAATCCCTGACATACTGGCTTTCCAGTGTAAAGTTGTCCTACCTGAGTAGAGCTTAAGATTTAGGACATAGATGTTAATACATTTCTTATCATGGAGGGTTGAATTATTTAGAATTTACACTGATACCTGTTATTGTGTGTTTTCTCCTTTGCAGGATTATGTTAAAGCTTTAGCATATGCTAAAGATAAAGAGCTGGTGGCTTCGGCAGGACTGGACAGACAGATTTTCCTATGGGATGTAAACACACTAACAGCACTGACTGCCTCCAATAATACTGTCACTAGTGAGTGCCATCTCTCAGCTGAAGTACCTCTTATGTTGTGAGATTGTGTCATCATACAGGTTACCTATTGTAGCTAGTGTAACAGTATCTTTTTATCACATTTTTGTTCTTTTGTTTTTCAAAACAAGACCTTAACAGATATGGAAGGCTTTGTTACAGCACATCCTCCAGTATTTTATTCCTTATGCAATATATGTTGTTTATTGTGAAGCATTGTTTATGTTGTATCTCTTTCCAGGACTCATAAGTAATCTTACTCATTCTTGGATGTATCCTAATTTTTAAACGATTGTGTGTTTTGTGGATAATGAGTAGCATGGATTTTATATGCCAAATTACCCAAGACAAATGATCTTAATATTGTAGGTGATGTAGCAAATTTAAAGCCTGCAATTTAATCTAGTTTTGCACAACCCGAGAGATAATCAAACCTCATTTCTCATTTAGTCAATTCTAAAACTCTTGCTATTATTTATCCTGCAGCATCGTCTCTCAGTGGGAACAAGGATTCAATCTACAGTCTGGCCATGAATCAGATGGGCACTGTAATAGTATCTGGATCAACTGAGAAGGCTCGTCCCAATATTCTCTTCTTTAACTGCAAATCTTTTTCATATAAATTGAATTGGATGTGTTTCTTTTGCTGGCCCTGTTTAGTTATGTGCATGTGTGTGTGTGATTTCTTAGGTTTTAAGAGTGTGGGACCCACGCACCTGCGCCAAGCTCATGAAGCTTAAAGGACACACAGACAATGTGAAATCACTGCTGCTCAACAGAGACGGCACTCAGGTGCATGACATTGTATTGAAGTATTAGGAGATTGAAACTCTGAAAATTCTGATCCAGTGTGAACAAGAAGAACAGCTTCATGATGTAATGTTTCGAGACAAAAGTAAAATTCAATGTTTTATTAAAATTCTCAATTTTTTTTAAAATAGTGAAAATCAAGATACGATGAGATAAAATTTTATTCATCCCAGAGGAAATTCTTGTGCCAGAGCCTGCTCCAACAGCAAGGTCATAAAATATAAGAAGCCACGAAATGAAGTAGTAATTAAATTAAAATGGAAACAATATCCACAAAGTGTATATAAGATAAAGTCGACAAATATTGTCTACAAAAATACAATGTAAAGTTTTACATAGCAACAGAGACAAATAATATTGCGCATGATATTGATGTTGCTAATTGATGTTAAACGTGATATTAAGAAACCCTGACATACAAATTGTCAAAGGTAAGGCTAGTGCGCTTATTATTCCAGAAGGGAGGAGGGTTATAAAGTTTGATGAAGACCTCCTGTGGTGCTTCTCGGTGGTCTCAGTCTACGGCTGAACGTGCTTTGGTAGGACCCCAGTAAGAGCATGCAGCAGATTCCTTGTGCAGAATCCTGAGAAGTTTCTTAAGCATTCTCCTCTCGCCTCCGCCAGAGACTCGAGCTCCACTCCAATGACAGAGCCAGCTTTCCTAATGAGCTTGTTGAGTCTGTTGGCATTGATTGTCTTTACTCCCCTGTCCCAGCACAATACATCATAGAAGATGGCACTGAATTATAAGAATAATTTGTTACTTTATGGAATGCAATCGCTATAAAACAGTCATTATGTATTATAAATTCCTTTATTCTTCAAAACCTGCTGAATGCTGCTGGGCATAGAGTCAAAAAGACATCTGCAGTTTTCTGGTGTCATGTTCAGAAATTTTCCACAGAAGTTTGCAACGAAAGTAAAAGCCCTGCCATATATTTGTTCCATCCTTTAACTAAAAAAGCCAATGTTAATCAGCACAACTTTTTAGCCAGATATTTAGCAAGAATTAATTAGTAATTAGTAAACTAATTATGTTGTCCACAGGGAGAGCTATAATACATGGCGTATGTTATCTTAATACTTTTCGCCACCACTATACAGGTTGTTCCCGATTTTCAAACATTTGAGGTGCGTATTTCCGCAGATACAAACGGACCGTGGTTCTACTTCCAGTTCAATCACGGAAGTAACTCACATGTATTGTACAAAAAATAGAGGCACCATATATTAATTATATACAATATTTCCAGTGTGTAAGTCAATGTATAAAAAGTCCGGTTGTGTGTTTGTGTGTGATTGTATGTGTGTGCGTGCGGGGGTGCGGGAGACGGCCTCACTGGTTTCAATGAATCAGTCCGGAATAACGATGATAGAAAATGGCTGACCTGTAAAGCTGTCCTGATAGTGAATAGTCCTAAGAGTTCACAGTCCTATACAGTGGAAAACAGCTCTACGATTTAAAGGTGCAGAGACAACACTGTTACATTTGTGTGAGATCAATTTTCCTATGTTTTTTGGCCGCATGATTGCAGTGTGGGGAAACGGGACAGATTTAGTCAAGTGGATTGATATGCTTTACATTGTATATTCGTGTCAGAGGCATCACTTTGTCGGACTTAAGAACAAATCAGACTTACGAATGTGCTCTAGGAATGGAACTTGTTCATAAGTCGGGGACTACCTGTATAGTTAACGGTACCTTTTTATACATTTATATCATTGTTTTGTCATTAACATGGCACATATTCTCTTTTTGCTCTACTGTAGATAACATTGAAGCACTGTATAATAAAGTGTGATAAATTATGCTCCCCGATCTGTGTTTTAGTGCCTGTCGGGAAGTTCAGATGGCACAATCCGGCTGTGGTCTCTGGGACAGCAGAGGTGTATAGCCACGTACCGTGTCCATGATGAGGGAGTGTGGGCGCTGCAGGTGAACGAAGCCTTTACGCATGTCTACTCTGGAGGCCGGGATCGGAAGATTTACTGCACAGACCTGCGCAATCCAGACATACGTGTACTCATTTGTGAAGAGAAAGCCCCTGTGCTTAAGGTAGGGGAGATATTAAAGCGTGGGGGAAAACTAGGAGACTGTGTACTTTTTCTGGAGCATCTGCGGTTATTTTTACTTTACACCTCAGTCTTTGTAATACCATGTTTTTAGCAAGACACAAATCCAAAGTAAAGAGTATTATTTAGGTCAGGTACATTCTCTACAATTATTGCCACCCTTGATTAAGATGAGTTTAATAAAAGGTTATAGAAGATGTCTTCGTGGTTAATAAGTTTAAACGTAGATTGAAAAATATCAAAGAAACCTAAACTTCAAGAGAAGTAAATTAATTATAAGGAAATATTTAAAATGACCAAATATATTGTTTTAACAGAATCGTTTGTCACATTTTATGGCTTACCTAGAAATTATTTTAAATAAAGCCTAACTGAAACATTTTCGTATTTATATTTAGCTATTTATAATATGCACCTGAGTGTTTTCACACTCTTAAACTGTCACCCATGACTTCCTGTTTCACTGGGGTATAAATATGAGGTGACACACAGGCTAAATTCCCTTAGTCAATGGCGATAAAATTAGCTACACCTGAAAATGTCCACATTCATATTTAGGGAAGTCATTAAGTAGTTAAGAAAACGGAGCTTTAATGAACTTCCTTAAAAAATGACACAAGTGTACTTTATTCCCCCACACACACACAGTGAGGGGGATGATTAGACAGGCAAAAACGTCTCCGGCGATCACAGTTGGATGTTTGCAGAAGATTGCAGCATTTTGTGGTCCCAAAGAATATAAACTACTCTTGGGTACCAACCACTTTCTTTTATCTAACTAAATATGTAAGTACCTGAAGGTTGCTAGATGCAACTGAAGCCTTCACCGGAACTGAGTTCTGTAGTTGCATAAGATTAAAAAAAAAAAAAAAAAAAACTGAAAATGGGTTTGATGTAGGAAGAAGGATGTTATACAGAATAGAATATGATCGTCACTGTTGGAGGACCTGAGATGCTCTGAGGATGTTTTTCCTCTATTTGCCCCGGAATCCTTGTTAGAATACACATCATCATGGACTCCATTAAGCACTGGAGGAGTTTAAATGAAAATAAGGCCATTACCAACATCATACAAAAGAAAGGTCCATATGAAGCAGGGCAGAGGTTGTGTATTGAGGAGTGCTCTCAGGTTCCTCACTGCATATTCTCTATGGTAGGGAATAGGTTGTGTAAAGTACTAAATGCATGGTTCCACTTACTTTTTCATTAATAAGCGGTTTTGTTAATGATATTTATTTTATTTAAGCTTACGTACTTCAATTAAAGGTTAGATTTCACTCATGGTTTCATTGTGCCTATAATAATTTTTGCAAATAACTTCACTGAGGTTCACTGTATTAAAAATTTCAATCAAATTTTACTCACTTGATGTCAGTATAGTTGTTCCACTGTGACCTTAGCACTGTAACAGGCTGCACTGATATATACTGTACAAAGACAGATGCTAAAACAGTAAATACAGGTGTGGAGAGAAAATTGTTTAGAGTGTAGTTTAAAGAACTGTCCCTACGTGCAAAGAAAGTAAAATTGCTGAATGTATATTTGGCCTTGGGCAGATGGAGCTGGACAGGTCAGCGGACCCACCGTCGGCCATCTGGGTCTCCACCACAAAGTCCACTGTTAACAAATGGGTAAGCACAGCTGCCTTCTACAGTGACGTGAATAAAGATGCCACCTGCCCCAGCTGTTCCTGACACATCATATAGACTCGTCCTCCTAAACTTTAATCATCCTTTTGTCTTTTATTTTACTTTGAAAGTTCCACTTGCTTCAATATTATCCCTTGTGTATAATAACGTTTTGTTGTCAATTAAGCACTGAATTCGAATCATGTAGCATGTTGTATTGCTAGTAATGTACTGAGTGACTTACAAGGACATATATGTGCACAATGCCTCAGTAGTTCACACTGTGTCACCATCTAAGCTTTTCCCATACTTGAAATCTTAAATACTTTTTTTTTTCTTTTTTCAAATACTTGAAATCTTAGAGCTAACATCTCTGCATAATAATGTCTTTGTAAGATCTGAGCCTTGAGCCTTCGAGCCTCAATTTTCATTTAATCTCTATTACCCTGCAGTCTCTAAAGGGCATCCACAATTTCCGAGCATCTGGTGATTACGACAATGACTGCAGCACTCCCTTGACACCGCTGTGCACACAGCCGGATCAGGTTATTAAAGGTACACAACTTGGTGCACACTGCTCTATGCATTTGCACACTTTACATATATTTTTTAAGTACTGATGGTTCTGCATTTAGTCCAATACATAGGTTCTCTTTTGCCATTTCTCAGCCAGGATTTTAAAATCTATTAACTCATAGAAGTAAAAACAATGTCTAGTTTATAACCAAGCGTTATGCATAATTATTAACCATCTGTGCACGTGCTAATAATCTTTCAACCAAACTTTGGGGAAGTACATTTCTTTATTAATTAAACATGCGTCAATGTATTTCTGATATCCGCACCAGATTATCCCCACCATAAAGTATTTTAAGTAGTAATCTGGTGCTTTATAGTTCTGAAATAGTTTTCCATAAATTTTCCAGTTGCTTATGGTTTCCGAATGGCAACACACACTTCAAGTACCTTAATGTGTCCTCTAGGTGGAGCCAGTATAATCCAGTGCCACATTTTGAACGACAAGAGACACATACTAACCAAAGACACCAACAACAACATAGCATACTGGGATGTGTTAAAGGTATGACCTGTTGCAATTTTTAATTTTTTTCCCTTTCCAAACATTGTCACAGCGTCATTCTTACTTATCTGTACCCTTTATCCAGGCATGCAAAGTTGAAGATTTGGGAAAGATAGAGTTCGATGAGGAGATCAAGAAACAGTTTAAGATGGTTTATGTGCCTAACTGGTTTTCTGTGGATCTTAAAACAGGGGTGAGCAACAAAAAAAAAAAACATTTCTCTACATGATAATATTAATGTCATACAAAACAATGGCCTAGAATTATGTCCAGGATTCCAGCTTTTAATGACGGTGTGCTTTGTTTTGGTAATTTCATTATGTTTGTTGCTCTATAGATGCTGACCATTACACTCGATGAGAGCGATTGCTTTGCTGCTTGGGTCTCGGCCAAGGATGCTGGATTTACCAGTCCAGATGGCTCAGACCCAAAACGTGAGTGTAGCAGTATGTGTGAATCATCATCATCATCATCATCATCTGAGAAATACACAGGTCAAATGTGTAAAAGTACTTTCTGCTTGTGTTTTCTGTTCCTGGGCAATAAGTCTAACTTCCAAGTGACACTTCGAGTGTGTCTGTTCATAACCTTTCACCAGTCCCACTCGTCTGAGTAAATACTAAAACGTGTGTCCTTACTGTCGGACCTGAAACTGATAGCATTAGTTTTAATGTACACACCTACTCACTCACCCACTCATTCTCTATAGCGCTTATCCTGGAAGGCCTGGAGCCTATCCCAGGGGACTCGAGGCATTAGGCGGGGTACATCATGTACGGGGTGCCAAACCATTGCTTACACACTCATACAATGTGGGCACTGGAAACGTAATTTAGCATAGCATGTCTAAAGCCTGCATGTCTTTAGACTGTGGGTGGAAACTATCTGGAAAACACCCACAATGTGCAGGCAAACTCCACACACACGGACCTGAGGCGGGCAGACCTCGGCCACCCTCAATGTACATACATTAAAAAAATTTTTTTAAATCAACAAGATTTCTAGTTATTTTGAAAGATGATTTCAGTAAAAGCAAGATTAGTTTTCAAAGAACCAGAAACTTTTAGATTTTTTAAGGTTCTATTCGATGTGAATGTTTGCATCGTTGTATGGAATAGCACTTAAAATGTTGTTGTACGTGTGTTGTAGTGAATCTGGGTGGACTACTGCTCCAAGCCCTGTTGGAATACTGGCCCAGGACGCACAGCAGCCCAATGGATGAGGAAACTGAGCTGAACCATGGTATGAAGTTCTGTTAGGAGATTGTTGTCTGATCCATGGAAATAAATTATTTTGTGGGAGATTTTTAATTTTAAAGATTTATTTCTTTATATAGAATCAAGTCAAGTAAAAATTGTTTGTCGCTTTAGTGAATGGCGAGCATGAGAACAGGATACAGAAAGGAAACGGATATTTCCAAGTTCCACCACACACTCCTGTCATTTTCGGTGAAGCAGGCGGAAGGACACTGTTCAGGTCTGTTTCTTAGAAAGTGTGCAGGGTTGTTTGTGGTCGTGCTGGACAAACAGAGACCCGCATGCATGATGTGTATCCGTGTGTGCAGGTTGCTCTGTCGAGACTCTGGAGGCGAGACTGAATCCATGCTGCTCAATGAAACTGTTCCACAGTGGGTGATTGACATTACAGTGGATGTGAGTGCTTAAGAATCCCCAGTGCCAATCCCGCCTCTCGTCTAAATGTCATTTAATCAATATGATTTAGACGGCTCAGAGTGTAAGATTATGCAAGTGGAGGTTTTCACCGATGCTGTGTAAATAGATTTGTCAGTTATAAAGACCTATTTAAAAAAAAAAAGCACATCAAAAGATATCTTCCTTTTTGAAGTCTTTATTCTGCTCTGTTTTCTTTTTACAGAAAAACATGCCAAAATTCAACAAAATCCCCTTCTACCTCCAGCCCCATTCTTCATCAGGTGCCAAGACGCTGAAGAAGTAGGTTATTATTATTATTATTATTATTATTATAGGTGGAAATTGTAGTATTCACAGTCTGCTATGTATTCTTAATCAGTTTATTTTTTATAATCCTCTGAATACTCCATGCATTAAAATCTGTTGGACCTGTCCTTATATTATAATAAATGTAAAGCCCAAGGTTGAGAATATAAAATGTTATGGCTGATTGGTGAATAATGAGTCGGTAATTAGTCTTTTTGTACAATATATTCTGTAAATAATACAGTTCTGTATTATTTTGTCTTTTAGTCTAAGTGAAAAAAATAGAGATGTTACACAACAAGAATTTTGGTTGCTTTTAATTATAAAACCATCTTGTCTGACCTGTGTGGGATGTTAGTGTCTAGCTTACTGCATTTTCTCTAACATTTAAAGCACCCAACAGATCAGACAATAGGACAATTTAGAATAAAAGTTCATTAAAGTACCTTGTAAAGGACAATATTTCAACATAGCTGTAACGTCTACACGATCTCTTGTCTCTGTGTTTTAGAGATCGTCTGTCCGCTAGCGACATGCTCCAGGTGAGAAAAGTAATGGAGCATGTTTATGAGAAGATCATTAACCTGGACAGCGAGTCCCAGACGAGCGGTTCGGCTGGAGAGAAGCCAAGTGAGCAGAAAGAGGAGGAGGACATGGCAGTGCTAGCTGAGGAGAAGATTGAGCTGCTCTGTCAGGACCAGGTAAAGTCCTTCATTGCTTTTACTGTCCAAGGTTTTCACAGGTTCATCCAAACGGGGGAAACAACCTGATATCAGGTACAGATCTGAAGACTGCCTCAGGTCACCAGTATCTGCATTCTCTCAATCCTATTTAATTAATATAATCCTCATTCTATTTCTCTGTAATAATTATCCTTATCTCTTTTCTTTCGATGACCCTTAGATCTTTGTCCTCTTTAACAGTATCATTTACACTCTCATCCATGTCCAAATTGTTGCTGGCTTTTGAGCTCTGCACACACACTTTGTCTCTCTCCCTCACACACGCACACACTTTATCCATATTCTCCTCAGGTGTATGTTCTTATGTAGTTCACTCTCCTTCATCTTTATTATCTTGATCGTACAAAAAACCTCCTCCAGCTAAATTCAAAAGCTGATGGTTAAATAAGAGCTATGAAGTACTTGTGACTGCAATAATGCGATTAATCGTTTCAGTAATCGCTAGATGGGTTGAATATCAAAATGTTTATTATTATTTAATTGCCATCTGTTTCATAATTTATCAATTATTTTATCAGTTATACATTGTGTTACACCTAAATGCAAACTGCTAAACATTCTGCTTTTATAGAGGTCTGCATGATCAATTAATCAAGGGCTGATGATTAGCAGCACCTAGTAAGGGCGTACTTAGTATTGCCCTTCTTTTTTCGGGTGTAAAAAGTTATATGTTGTTCATCTGAGGTTATATTTGCCTGATATTAAGACGAACTATGATCAAATGATTGTTTTGCACAAAAACACATTGAATTAAACAAGGGGTTACTAACCTTTACACCTGACAGTATGTTATCCTCATCTGAAATTTTAAGACACGTCATGATTTATTATTTTTTCCTTACCTCTAACCTGGATTCACTGCTCTTGTTTTTCCTCTGAAAGGTTCTGGATCCTAACATGGATCTGCGAACAGTAAAGCATTTCATTTGGAAGAGCGGTGGAGATCTAACCCTTCACTACAAACAGAAAGCGACGTAAGAAAGCGACCTTAACGCTACACATCTGTCCACATTTCCTGTTCCAAACCCTGTCATGGACTTCCAGACTCATGCCCCCTGTGATCTGACATGTAGTACTCCAGTACTAGTCTGACACACACACACAAAATACACTTTCACCTGTGAATTCACACCAGATCTCCACAGGAGAGTAAAGTGGATCTGGAGGTGTCCGGTTTGAGGTAAGAATAGGAAAACACTGGGAAACGAGATCTACTGTGAACAGTCAGCTGACAAATCGAAAGGGTAGTGTGACTGTCTTTTTGAAACTTCAGATTATTATTTAATTGCCATCTTTCATGTGTCATTATACGTTTTATTATACGTTTTTTTTTTTTTTTTGGAGTTTGTTTACTTTGTATACTTGATAATACTGAACATATTGTACAACACGTGATGCGAAACACCACATATTTTTGCTCTCCTTCCTTTATACATTCCATGGATGTTGATCAGCTAGAACTATTTCTTGTGTTAAGAGAGAAATGCAAAATCTAAATAAACTAATCATAATCTGGGCCTGATTTTAAACCATTAAAACGTTTTGTTGAAAGTGAAAGATTGCATCTTTCAAACTTTAATGTCCTTTAGTCCAGAAGTGTCTGGGGTATTATTTTATCAATCTTGTTAATCCCCATTAAAAAAAACCAAACAAACAAAACAGTCATGAATCACTCACTAATGCTGTGCTGTATTCGTTAACGCCATCATTCTGTACATAGATTGTAATTATTTTATAGCCAGTTTTACCCTCTGATTTGCTTTTAATTACCGTTTTTGTTTTTTTTAAATATGTAATCATGTTCTCTTCAAAAAGGTGCTTTTTGTGTGATCTTTGAGAAATATGACACAAGAGTGTAATATTTCGGAGAGAAAGGCTCGTAAGTTTCTCTTATGATCCAGTCGCTGCTAGCACTCTGTTCAACCACAAGAGGGCAGAGAACTACTGTAAAGAGTTAAGAAAACAGTGAAAGTGTAATGAATCATCAATAAAGGATATCTGGGTGGCTGATGTATTTATGCAAAATAGATTGGGCTTTGCAAACTGTCAAAGCTTAGGTTGCACAATGTTATAAAAATGCGTTCTATATTTGGTTTTAGTCTGAAAGAATAAAGAAAGAAAGCAAAAAAAAAAAAAGTGTACTTTGTAATGAGAATTTCCCCAAAGCCCTGTCTCGGTGACCGTTATGCTTCTTTTTATGTTGGTTATATTATTATTTGAGTTTTCTTCATTATTTTTTTTATTGCCTTTATTTTATGCCTGTCTGTCTATATACTGTACACTGCACATGTGTTAGGTGCATGCAAAGAAAGGCTGTAAAGCAAAGATGCTTTCAAAAATAATCAAAAGCAAAAACAGCAGCAGTTTCAGGTATCAGTTGTTCAGTTTTATAAGGAAATTGGCTAGAAGGCTGGTTTACTGAGCATCTTGATTTTTGTTAAACCTTAGCAGCCCTCAGTTTGTTTTTGATAAAGTGGTCGGTTTCTTTATTTATATGCAAACATTTCTTTAACATTTCATTTTTTTGTTTGAAAATTAAGGTTTGAGAATCTGAAATGTTTTTCTAATGCCTCACTAATGCAAATTATTATTGGTCAAAAGTGTCATACTGCTGTATAGAAGCCCCCGGGTTTAAGTTCCAGCACTGCCAAACTGGGACTGTTGGGCTCTTAAGCAAGGTCCTTCATCCTCAACTTCTCAGGTACAATTCAGGTTTCGAGCTGGCACGGAAATGACAGATATACGCTGTCTCCAGAGAGGAGCATTTGTTGCCCAATGCCATATACAGTAGATGGACCCTTACCCTATTATGCAAGAAGTAAATAGACCTCCATAGTTTTATGATAAAATGCATGCAACAAAATGTGTTCTACCTTTTGAGCCAATAAGATTTAGCTTATCACATTAATACTTTGTTGACTTTTCTTTAGTGGCTTGAAATGAGATAAAATGAGAGGCCTGTTCTCAATATACTGTATTTTTGACTTTTAAAGTTTTGCCCTAAACATTAACTATAACCCCAAAGTATATTTCTATTAATAGTAGAATGTTTTATTTTAAAATGCCTAGCTATTCGTCTCTGGGACAGTCCACCCTGGACATGAGCAACAATCTGGCCTCATTTAAACTTTCTTTAGAATTTTTAGTTCTAGGCATGATTAAAGGTAGGTTTATCCCAATCTGAATATAAAGAAACAAATAATAGTTGTAAAAATTGCAACACCTTTTAGTGCACACATTTTCTTATGAAGCTTTGGGTATGTCTTGCATGTCTGTGTGGAGAAAAACTAAATAAAGGACAAAAATCAAGGTGCCCGAGACATTTGCACAGTATTATATGTGGAGCCTTAGTATAAATTTTATTATTATTATTATTATTAATAATAATAATAATAATAACAGTAGTAGATCAGTTAATTTTAAAACAATAAGTATTTAAACCTAAATACTGTAATTTTTTTGCTTTTTTTTTTTTAGCTTTTAGTTACCAACAGGACAGAGATAAATCACTGTTTTGCAGTGATCGATTAGTTGGCCTGTGAGCTGCAGGTGTTTACTGCTGTTACCAAGAGACCAAAAAGTTCTCCTGCCTCAGGGCTGATCTCAGACTATGCTCAGACCTTCAGAAACGCATCTGAGTAAACTTGACGAACATTTGCACTAACCAAGGACAAGACGATCATGGCAGAATTAGATCCGACCTGTTTAGTAAGTCATTTGGTTTTCACTCCACCGGGGTTATTAGGCTGTTATTTAATCCGAGGTGGGTGTGTTTGCACTTCAGGCCTCTCTGATCTACCTTCTGAGGGAGAGATTCTACAGGCAGGTAATAAATACTTCTCTGCACTACCTGAGATTGTACCCAAACGACCCTGTGCTCCTGTTCTTCAAAGCTTTTGCAACTCTGAATGAAGGTAATGTAATGTAAGACCAGTACATATCAAGGCCCAGGATGATTTGATGATTTGACGCAGTTTAATGGAGCAGTATAATTAACGTGATGATGGTTAACCTGTTGTATGTTTAAGGACGCTTTCAGGAGGCTGTGAGAGAGCTGAACCCTCTGAGAAACAATCCTCAGGTGTGTCTGTGCGCAGTGATGGCCCTGCTGTGGGCACACAGGCAGGCAGAGAGCACAGGTAAACAGTCCCTGAGCTAAATATCACACTCCAAAGGGTGTTCTGCACACATTTACTCTGCACATTAATGAGGCATGAATGCATAGGATATACACTGAAAAGATGAAAAGTTTTCAGACCCTTTTAAGGTTTTCACATTTTGTCATGTTTCACACTAATTTTAAAATGTATTCAAATATTTTATTTTTTTCATCATTCTACACACAATTGACGAAAGTAAAAACAGGTGTTTATACAGTAGTTTTCTATTTATTTAAAAAAATAACTACTGAAATATCCCATTTATTGTAAGCATATAAGTATTCAGACCCTTTTGTGTTAAGACACTTGCAGCAACTTTGATGCTTTGGTGGATCCCAACTTGGATCTCCGAACTTTGGTGCATCCTACACCTATCAATCGTTCTACGTCCATGTCTTTGGACGTAATTAGGAAAGGCGTGAACCTGTTTCACAATGTATAGATACTATATATAAGGTCTCACAATAGATTGTGCATGTCAGAGTGAAAATAATCCCTCTGGTTTGATGACAAAGATTAAACTATTTGGAATGATAAAATCATGCACTGCACATCACCTTATTAAAGCCATCCCTATAGTCAAACACGGGGGTGGTAGCATCAAATTCAAATCAAATACAAATTTTGTCTGTCACATACACAGTCATACACAGTACAATATGCAGTGAAATGCTTATACGACCGTCCGTGACCTTAAAAATAAAAGGTTATTAATAGGAAATAAATATGAATAAAAAAGAAATACAATAGAAAATAAATTTAGCTCAGATAAGAATAATATATCTATAGAAGACAAAAATATACAATAAAAGAAAAATATAAGAAATCTTAGCTATACAAATATGGAAAAGGGAAGATTCTGTACAATATAAAAAATATATATAACTTTTAGTGTAAATACATGCTGTGGGGATGTTTTTCTGCGACTGGGGGACTAGTCAGTATAGAGGGAAAATTAATGCAGGAAATATAAAGAGCCATCATGAATGAAAACCTCCAGTGTGCTCAGGCACACTCACATCGCATCATTCACATGCAGGCTTGAGGCTGTCATTTCTGTCAAACGGGCGTTACTTAGATTGGATATTTCAGTCTTTATTTTCTAATAAATTAATCATAAAAATATAAACACCTGTTTTTTCTCATCATGGAGTAGTGCGTGGAGAATAATGAGGGGGAAAAAATATTTAAATACATTTTGCAATGAGTTTAATACATAACAAAATATAAATAATATATACATATAAATATAATTACACTTCCAGCTGCTTAACACTCTGCTCAACAATTCCTGCTATATATATA